>QTSX02005177.1:0-148200 GCA_014839935.2 Entomophthora muscae
GGGCTAGATAAGTATTTATGTTGTCTTACTACATTGATAAAAGGCTAAAGACTGTGATAATTTTTTAGGAAAACATGTTTTGCATATGACAAAGTCCTTCTGTGTGATACTCTGAAGCTTCAACACAATTACTTGTTTGGGAAAATCCTTTGTATGGTGCAGCAACTCAGGGCAGTAGATCTAATCTTCACTGTTCTTGTCCACCAGTAGTCTGGCACCCTAAGGGTCCCCCAATACAACAGGAGAAAAATAAAACTCAAAAATAATAATACCACTCACCTTTATGCAATCATTGCCTAAAGAGAGCACCTTTGTAGTTCAGCTTGTCAAGAGAAAGATGATTTGTGGTACCCATCTTGTTTGGCTATCTGGGATATGCATAAGACTAAAAAATACTTATATGTTAAAACCTTAACCAATGAGCACCTCAGACATACCACTTAATCCATGCTTTGGTTATTGCTTTAAGAGAACTTTTTGTTGAAAACAGGCTCTTGAAGCTTGGATTAAACAATTTCTTTGCTGTGGTTCAATTGTTCGTGACAATGATTTCGTTTTCATAGACTGAATAATGCGGTGCATTCATGTGCTACGTCATTATTAGGATGAACATTTGGTTATCCCGAGCCAGTCTACTTGGGCTGCTCAATACCTTAACTTTGTGTTTAACCTTCAATAATAGCAAAAGCCTGAAATGTCTATGAAAAGAGAAGCAAAGTTGAGCACTGGAGCTACGATCCCAATGGTGGGACTTGGAACCTGGCGCTCTGAGCCTAACAAAGTTGGCGAGGCAGTCAAAAGCGCCCTGAAAGCAGGCTATCGTCACATTGATTGCGCCTGGATTTACTTTAACGAAGCCGAGGTTGGCAACGCCATCAAGGGGAGTGGGATCAAACGTGAAGATCTATTTATTACCTCCAAATTGTGGAATTCTTTTCATCACCCCGGTAGGGTTGCTGCAGGTTTCAACGAAACCTTGAAAAACCTTCAAGTGGACTATCTTGATCTCTATCTTATCCATTGGCCTTTATCTCACCCTGAAGGACAGCATGGCTTTCAGAAGAATGAAGATGGAACTCCCAAGGAGGAGACAGGCTACACTACTGCTGATACTTGGAAGGCTCTTGAAGCTCTAGTTGATAGTGGAAAGGTTAAGCATATTGGTCTCTCCAACTTCACTCAGTCAAAGATCGAAAAGGTTCTTGAAACCGCAAGGATCCCCCCAACCGTTCTCCAGGTTGAGCTTCATCCATATCTTCCTCAGCCAAAGCTTCTCGAGTACTGCAAATCCAAAAATGTTCACGTTACCGCCTACAGTCCTCTGGGAACTGATGGTAAGCCCAAGGTACTTGATGATCCCAAAATCAATGAGATAGCAAAGCGACTTGGTGCCACTCCTGCTCAAGTCGCCCTTGCCTGGGGTCAACAAAGAGGCACCAGTGTCATCCCAAAATCAGTCAATGAATCCCGTATTCAGGAAAACTTTGAAGATGTCGAGCTATCCAAGGAAGACATGGATATAATCTCCTCACTTGGTTTGAACCATCGCTTTGCCGACCCCGTTAAAGGCCTTTTTGACGAATAGTCAAAATGACCGCCAGCAGTTCTGGTTAAGTTTTCAATATTCAGGCCTTGCAGAAAATTTAATTAGAAATTTTTTCTCGAATGTAGGTTTTATAGCATTATGCAATAGGTTGTGTTATATTGTATTATGGACTGTTATTTAAATTAGTTGTAGGCCAATGAATATTTGTTTTTTAATTCACAGAAGCAGCATGTACTTTTTGGTTCCTTGGCTTATTTGCATTGAGTAATTGAATAAAACTAGATTTATCGTGTTCTATCTCAAATCCGAAAGTATTTAATTAACTAAAGACAAATTTTTTTCGATTATATTACTAATTTATTTTACATTCATATTAGAGCCAGCAACAGTCTAAATTGGTTTTGAATGTTAGCCTAAAATTATTCAATAGTTTCAATACTAATTTGCCATGTGGCGCCTTAATCATGGCAATTGTTTTCATTTTATTTTTAAATTTATTTAATTTCACTTTATCTTCCTAATATAATACCTATTAAAGCTCTATTGTCTTTAAAAAGATTAACCGAATTAGTGTAACCAAATCCTTCAGCTTGGTTGCTACTGCATCTCATGATATACAGAGAGCACTTATGGAGCTGGTCCATAGCAAGTATCTTATTATCCCCTTATAAAAGCTACATCAACCATGGGGATTGCTCATATTCCTAAATATGGAGCTAAACTAACATACCCTCTTATCAACAAATCATCTCAGAAAAAGTCATAATATCACTAATCCCCATTCCACTCAATGGCATTTATGCTACACTCTGTAGTATAAATACCCTGCATTCCCCTTAGATAAAGATCATCTACTATTCACATCCCTTTTCCCTCTTGGACTGTTGTCTTACCCTAACTTCTTCAGGTACTGAACTATTGGTATTTCAATTGCAAAAAAATGTGAGCTTATAATAAGTCCAAGAAATATTAGTTTCTATTAAAAATTTGATATATTGATGGGTGATGGATTGATCTCATTATTCAAAACAATAAATTATATAATATCAAATTGCAGTAATTATTTGAATGAATAAATATTAAACACTCAAAGAAAACTCTATCCCTGTTTTTAGGATAATGTGCCTTCAAAAAGGAAACCATAAGTAAAAATGAGCCTCAAAATATGTCTCTTACTACTATTTTGAAAATTTAAACCTGCAAAAATCTAGGTGATTTGAATGCAAAAAGCCACTCACTAAAGCCACTTATATTTTGTTGAGTACATAATCCAAGATGAATGGGGAAATTCAGAAGAGAATGATACTTTACTGATATGAATATAGAGGATTATATAGTATCATGCCAAGCCACACATTGTCCATGTATGTTATGGCAGTCATGAGGTTTGTCCAGGTAATGTTCTGCTTAGTATTTGAAATGTTAGGTCCTCATAGAACATGAGATTGTGATACAAGTGTTACCAATTATTCATTAATTAGGATGCTTCTTGGGGAATTATTTTCCCACATGGGAGTAATTGTAGATGTTGTAAAATCTCCTCCTGGGGTTCTAAAAAGCAGAGCTTTTGGGACTTTCTTAATAATATCCAGAATTTGTGTCTGATGTTGATCCAGTTTAGTGTTGGGGACTGGTAGTCAGGATTTGTGTTGTGCAATTATTGCTTTACAGGGCCAGAGTCAATCATGGTGCAAAAGTTTCAATCTGGTACAAGCAGCAATTCTCTTGACAAGGAAGATATTATTAGGCTTGGCTTTCACAATAACACCTGGTTCTCTTAACCCTGTTTCCAATTTATGTAGGTCATGGTTGATGTCACAGTAGATTTTATAATGCTGAGAATTATCTGCCCTAGTAAGAAAGCTCAAAAGGCTGGAAAACTGTTAACAAAATTAACTGATTTGATGGACCTCAATCAAACAGTTGATTAAAATGGGTTACAGCCGCTCCAGTTGGCCAGGTGCATTCAATTTCTCCTTGCAAGCTGATGTTGATAAATTGCTGTAATATGAGAGTCACCAGATATGATCTTATTTATCAGCACAGTCATCAGAAGTTGGTCATAATAGGGTTCTTTGCAACCTGGACCAGGTATTCAGTTGACTATGCAGAAGGGATAGGAGACAAGGATCCAGGTGGTATTTCTTAGTCAACTTTTGATATATATTGAATAATTTTTACTGTTTCAACTCTAAGAGTTGAGTCCTCCCAAAATTTCACTCAATAAAATCAACATTCTCTTGGTCTAATTTTATTTTGAATGCATCCTGTAGTTGGCCTGTTGCACTAAATTCCCTAAAATTTAATTCTTAGCCAAATTATTACAAGAAGATGGAGCCCTGCTGTCAGCACGTTGTTTCTGCCTCCACCCAATGTTAACCTGATGCCCGCAAAACTAGGAATTTCCCCCCGTGTTTGAAGCCAAGACATTTGTAACCACTCAGTGTCCTGAATTTTACGCTGAAGACTCATTGATTCTCTCTCAGGTTATTTATCTTGAGCTCCTTTGGTTAGGGTTAATCATTTTGCTTAACCCTAGTGTATCTTTTGGAAATTTCACAAAACAGTATCTGAAGCTTTGTTGGTGGTTAATCATCAACTCTTTGTGGATTTGGGTGGTGATTTCCCACCACTTAGAGATAGCTTCTTACTATCTAACTATTTCTGTCAAAGTTGACTACCCAGATCACATCTCCTACCTGGAATTATTTCTCCTGGAGTGATATTGCCTCTCTTTATATTCTTTTATTTTATTTATCTTCTTGGTCTTTCCTGGCTTGCTATACTGAAGGGTTGTTATCCTCAGGTACCCATATAAATAGGAGTATTTGGAGCCCCAGAGCGGTACTGACAATAATTGGTTTATGTCCATAGACAAGTTCATATGGGCTTTTGCCATATTACAGTTTATGTGGATTCAACATACCATCAGCACTGTTAATAACATATCAGCCTAAAGGCAAAGATTTTTAGAAGATAGTTTTACTTAACACTGCTACCAGAAAGCCAATTAGACTTTCAACTCTGCCATTTTCCTGAGGGTGGTAAGCACTACTGAAATTGTGTTTGATTCTGTTTTTGGCTAGGTATATGTTGGTGTTTTGAAAGTGAGTTTGGTTCCTCCTTCTGTGATCAGAAGGTCTGGGTTCCCAAACTTGACAATCATTTCTTTGCCTATGAACTGTCTTATATTATTTCTATTGTGTTCTTTTGTATATTGTGCTAAAGGCTATCTTGTTGCCTAATCAATGGTTGTGATGATGTATTTTTGCTTTTTTTATCTCCTGTCATGGGTTTCACAGTTTCCAATACCCATACATTGAACAGTTGAGTTATTTAAGACAGTATCACAGACTTGGGAGTGCCTTGGAGCAAGCATACTTTTCACACACCTCACATTGATTGAGGACTTCTTCAATTTCATCTAGCATTTTTGTTCACCAGTAGCAGCTTTTGAGGTATTTGTTTAAATTCCTGCTACAGGTGTATCTTAAGTATCTATAATAACAAAAGATGGTATCAATCTTTTGTGTTGGTAAGATGTAGGGTACAGTGTTTCTACTTGTCAGTATGTGATAGAAGGTATCATAAGCATTTTTGAACATATCTTTGCTCTTGAGGACTTTTTATTAAACATTCATTAAAGTGCCAGGTGGGAAGCCCTATTGAAGATTTCCCATCATCAACTTGGGCCTATAAGGGTCTTAATAATTAGTGCAGAGCAGGTGTTTAAGGTATAGGCTTGATAGGACGTCTGTCATAAGTAACTCATTGCCTGGTTTGAACTCAATTATCATAAGGTAAATTTAGATAAGGCTCATCTATTCAGCTTGTCTTATTGAGAGGCGCTGTTGTGTTTTGAAGAGCACTAGTGATTTGTGTTTGGTTAACAATTTTAAGATTTATGCATTTTCCAGGTAGGAGCACCATTTAATTAGACAATGAAAAATTGTTAATAATTCTTTATTGTGGAAGGGGTATCTTTGTTCACCATCTGAGAGTTTCCTTGACCCATATGAAACATAGAGGATATCATTGTATGTTGTGTGTATCACAAGCACTTTACTAATAGCATAGTTGGATGTATCTGTCTCCAATTTTTTGATCCCCTTGCAGCTGGGGTACTACTGTAAATTCAGAACCTGAACGTAAAAATGCAGGATTGTCAAATCCTTGGTCCAAATTTTGAATCACTTTTGCAGGTAACTCAGCTGAGTGAAAAGTAAAATATTTAATAAAATCAACCATTTAATTTAACTTTTTTTGGTTTATTTAAATTGGAAAATTTTGAATCTCTTGAGCAGATAAATCAACTAACAGAAGACAAAACATAACAAACAAATGCAGGATACATGAATCAGAAATGCAGGATTCTAATGTGCAATTTAAGATTTTCTGTATTTCAAACAAATCATAGACATCATGTAAAACTTGATGAATCTGAAATTGCAGGATTTTCAAATCCAAGAACCAAATTTCAAATAAAAAATGAGGCAAATTTGAAATAAATATAATTTATGGGCATCTCAAACAGGATGCTAAAGGATCTTGAGTGGATTTGTGCTAATTTTTTAAGAAATCATAGGCATTCTCAAAAATCACCCTATTTCATTTTAGAACGGCCAAAATTTAGATCATAATATTCACAAAATTAACATTTATAACAATAAAATTGACTAAAATATACATTCCTCTTATTGAGTTTAAAATTTTAATAAAAATCTATTATGTCTTATTTCAATAACAACCAAATGAAAAAGCTGTTCCCTGGCCTTGACAAAATAATGCAGGGCTATGTTGGGTCTTCCAACAGCAAAGCCTCTGTCTATGATCATTCCCAACCTGCAGGCCCCTCCCCAAGCACTACCCAGGAGTGTGTTCTTTCTCTCACGTCCTCAAGCATGGACCTGTTTGCTCATCACGCACAGGCAGCTACCAACCCAAATCAAATATCAATAATGGCATCCAGAACCAGCCAATTGAGCCAAGTGGTCACCCAAGGAAGCCAGAATCCAGAAACAGCCAATCAGATGGCAACATCCAGTTCCCAAGACAAACACACCCCACCTCCAGCCAATCAGCCTGCAAGACACAGAAGAAAATTGATCACCCCAGAAATTGTTCTCAAAATTGTTGAAAAGTGAGGGATGCTTATGTCCCTTGGGGAAACAGCAGCCACAATAGGTTTTGCAAAGTTCACTGTGGCTGCAACCCTGCAAGCCCATGCCAACTGTGGCCCCTCTCTCAAGAAGGCCCCAACTGGTGCCTGTACTTCAACTAAAGGTGAAAAAGCTTGACCTCTCATGATGGCTATCATGGAGCGTGACCTGTGTATGCCCCTGGTCCAGGTCCGTCTCCAGCTGGGAATCCACGGTGTTTACACCAATAAGAGAACGGTGAATTTGTGAATGCACAGAGTTGTTGTTGCCGTCAGAATCTTGTCCAATCAGGTTCTCAGTGGCCCCAGTTTAGTGGATACCAACCCGTACAATGCAACCATTATTAATTTTATCAAAGGAAGGGCAATGAGGGCCTGTAATGACGTCATTTTCTTGTTGTATGCCAAGATTTTGGCAATTATCCAAGACTTTTGGAAAAGCGCATCCAATCTGACGTCTACAAGTGCAGCCTGTCAGGAATTTATACTGACTTTCTTCTACCTTGAATATATTGGCGTCCTGTCAAGCCATCTATTAGAGAAGCTTCCAATATTACTAGCAGGCTTAATTGATCTGAGAAGCCTTTGTGAAGTAAATTTGGATCACCTATTACAAGAACAACCAGGAATATCATAGACCTCCAATTATGACTGGTTTGAAATTGGCTAGAGTTATTCTGGAATACTCTAGCAGACTGCCGGGTATGTTATTGTGGGTTTCTCTGAGGATTGAAAAGGTTGTGATCAATTTGCACTAGCAACCTGCTAGTGCCACTGCAAATTCCTGCTAGAAAGGTCACCTAGGAATGATAAACTATGCACAAAAATAGAGTCATAAATTAGCGCCGCCACCCCCAGCACGCTAATAGATTATGCATTACTCTATGGCAACAAGTACCCAGCGCAGGGTACTATGATATTGAATCCCATGCCATTGAATGGATGCCTGACTCTGGGGGTTGATGCTGGTGGTCTGGGGACAGAAAGGCTGACCAAGAAAGAGTTAGAAGCGCCAGATGATATTATCCTGGCAAGAGAGCACAAGCTCTATAAAAGCCCTTCCATTGGACTAATGAAAGGCAGACAATAATACCAATATCCTACTGTAGAGCATTTTAACAGTAGAAGAAGATATCCAGGCTCAAATACCATTGTCAGTACTCAAAGAACTAGCAACCCGTCTGTATAGAAAGCCGCTTGGAAGTTGCCTCCCTTGTCATTGCTAGCTGCCGCTTTGCCAAGGAAATCCCAGACGTTGCAAGTAACACTTGTTGCCATACAAGCTTCCCTATCAACACAATGACTAAGATTACACAACTACTTAATAAAGCAAATTGTAATCAGACCACCAGGTCTGAGAGCAGAACCAAAAGTTCTGACAGTGGTGCTCACTTACAAAATGAGTTACCTGTGCTGTCTGTTGTTGGCAAGTCTTTGCCCTACCACCCCAGCTTTGTTGATAAGTTGTGGGGCTACATGGAGACCAGCAATGCAGAATGAGATGTATCCCTCCTCTTGGAGATTGCTCCCTACCAAGTACCAGAAGTGCCAGTGGACAAAATAAACCTTGACGTCACTGGTACAATGGTACAACACAAAAAAGGAGCTATACCATTGAGGACATGTGGTCACTTATGAACGCCTTAATGCAAGGCTATAAATACACTGATGACAAACAACAGGATAGCAATTACACCCTGTTTACCACCATGAGATCCTCTGAGCACTTGTGGTCCACTTTCAGAAGTTATCAGGAGTCCAGAAGCACGTAGCTTGACCTACTTATGAAAAGAGAAGGGGTCAACAGAATAAGCAATGTTCTGTCATACTTTGTGCACCCTGCCATCAAGCATGTTTAGCGCTTGGTGGCCCACCAAAACCTCAACTTTGAGGAGATGGGTTGTTTCAGAATCAAAATTCAGCACACTCACGCCACCCTGGTCCAACAGTTGAACTCCAGCTTCCACACTGTTCAACAAGCTGTGGGTAGCATTAATGAAGCTGCTTCTTCTGCACATTATTGTGTGGATGAGATAGTTTCCTAGTTCAACAACCAGGTGGTACAAGTGGTGGCTGGAATCCTTGATTCCTGTGGTCTGACCCCTCAATGGGCTTCAGACGTAATCTGTCACAGTGTTAACCTGGCCAAGAAGATACACTTCCTGGCCTGCCAGTCTAGCTTGGTAAAGATAGCAGATCAACAAGATAAGCTCCACAGCATGGTCTCAGAAAATAGTGCCCGCCACAAGGAGCACCAGAATAATATCATCTCCTGGGTGAACAAACTGGTCAAAAAAGTGAACAAAATGAAGGGAAAGTCAGCTTCTTCTGATAGCTCTCCTACCTTGGATCAGACCCAGGACCAGCACGCCTGCTGCCTTGACCATGAAGCTTATACCAATAATAAGCACAGCTTGTGGGAAACTATGGAGACCGTCTGCGCCCTGATAAACCAGCTTTGCCAGGACTTGGAAGACAACTGTGCACAGGTTGCTTCCCTTGAACACAAGCTAGATGCCTACAGTAAACATCTAGATCTTCTAGCTTCAACCAATATGCTTATGGAAGGAAATGTAGCAGTCTCTTGGAGCAGGCACAATCCAATGACGCCGCCAGAAAGGGCTTCAAGGTTAACATATTGGCACAACTCAGCAGATTGAAGCTGACAATGCTATCCAATAGCAGCTTGTCTGAAGAAGATAAGTGGAGCCCTGTCTCCAACTCTTCCCCTGAGCAACAGAAGGCGTTGTCCCCTGAATTCTTTGACTTTACCTCCAACCATGGTACTGATGATAGCAGAGGAACCCATTGTGTTCCCATATGAGTTGCCACCTTGCCACCTTGCTGCCTCTCACGCCACTTACTGGTCTTTGCCCCGTCAAACCAGTAGTGAAATCACGTGAAGATTTGACCATCCCTGACCACAAGTTCAAGCCTTTGAACTTGACAACCTTTGACCAAAAGGGTAAAATTAAAACCTTTATTTGCCTCTTCAAAATGTCAATGTATGGAGCTTCAGACCACATGAAGGCCACAGCTCTGATCAATGCTCTTGACCCTGCCAGTGTGGACGTTATCATACCTCAACTTGCAGCAGAAGAATGATCTTATGAGGATGCAAAAATTGCAGTGATTGAGGAATTTGGCAGTGAAACCAAACTATAAGAAGGGAAGGCCAAATTCAGTAACCTTGCTTTCAATAAATATGAAAGTATACAAGATTTTGCTGACTGCTTCTATCATGAAGCACAGGTACTCCTGGGGGCAGGAGTACTTACCAACTTGGACTGTTGCATCACAATGAGTAGAGCTCTTCAGCTTTATAGAGAGTTATTCAATGTGATGTTCCCAGTAAAAGCCCAGGTCAATAACACCCAAATAATTACCAGTTATTTGGGTTGGCTTGGGGCCCAATTTGACGCTCTCAATAAAGGAATGGCCAGTTGCACTGGGTCAGAGAGTTTAGGAAGAAACCAGGACCGCAACAGATCCCCCAAGCCACCTGAAGGGGAAAAAAGCTACTGCAAAACCCACTGAAGAGGTGAAGACTTATAATTCCAACATTACCTGCCAAAAGTGCAACAAAAAGGGGCACTGGGCAAGTCAATGTTGGTCTAAAGGCAAACCTCCTGGGGTAAATGTAGTAGTAGAAACCAATGAGAAGAATCAGGGAAAAGCAAAGGCAGGTCAGTAATGGAATATACTGCACCTGCCATTCCCTTGACTATTCCAAAAGAACCCAACAGAGATAAACCTGAGGTGCCTGCCAAGATTGCCACTGAGACCGCCCAGACTGCCAAGGAACCCGCCAATAACGCCGCCCAGACAAAAGGATCTCCTGGATTCTTTGCTCCTAGTCAAGACTTTGAGGAAGACCCTGTACACCAATTGATTGCCAATAAACTGTACGCCATCCCTGCCTGCAGAAGAGGTAGACCCTGGAAGACTACTTCCAATGAAGTTGAGGTAGTTTTCAAACCATATGCCGCGCAAGTACAGGAAGCCTGCTTGAATGAGAATCCAAATATTTCCAGTGACGTTCCCAACCTTAAAGGCATTCAACTGGCAATGCTGCTTGAAACCATCAAGAACAACTTCCCTGAAATAGGGCAGAGTCTCAAGCAATACTTTGACACCCTGCCCTTCTTGGAATTCACCTATTAAACTTACATTCTGAAACTTACTCTGAGTATACTTATGCCAACATTTCCGTTAATAAGGTGAAAGTAAGAGCCATAATTGACAGCAGAGCGCCAATCAACATAGTTTCCACCCCCTGGTTTGAAAACTAGGACTGGATCTTGATATTGCACACAGTAGAGTTTACAGCACTGCCGGCCTACACACCACAACTTCTGAAGGAGCATACAGTGCTATTCCAATGCAATTTGGATCAATGGCTGTTTCTTCTCCTGCTTTTGTCCTTCCCAGTCAAAACTATGATGTTTTGATTGCACTGCCTTCATACGTAAATATGGTATGAAGATCAAAGTGGAAAATGTCACCTTCACCATATTGAAGCAGACCATCCCGCTATATTACACCAAGGACACCACCAGTGTCAAAGAGAAACTGAGAATCAATTTGGCGTATAAGGACAGGGTTGTAGCGGTACCATATGAGAAAAAGGGAAGAAAGAGAAAGAAATTGCCAACCCATATAAAAGAGCATAAAGAAATTCCACTTTCCTCTCTGTTAACCTTCACTCTCAATTCTGGTACACAGTGTGTTGTACCAACAGGATTGACCCTGGAAATTCCCAAAGGCTTATATAGTGAAATACATCAGCCCTGGGAAAGATCAAGGTTAAAACCCTGCGTAGCGCCTGGTATAAGTATACCAGGACATGGGGAAGTGCACATCTTACTTGCCAATCTTCAAGACCACATCCACGTGAAGAAACATCATATAGCAGGATTTGTGCATCTTCTGCCAATTGAGGAATTGGTTTGCTTTGAATTTATTGGGGACCTATCAGAAATGGGGCTACCTGATCAAGTCAAAGCCAGTGCCTACATGACTACCCCACTGGCCAACCTGTCCTTGTCAAATCAAGAGCAACAGGAACAAGTAAGTGCCCTGTTTTAGAGATACAGGTGTATCTTTGCTGAGGATTATTTTGATTTGGGCTGTGCAGCAGATGTCACCCATCATATTGACACCAGTGACAATAAACCAATTCAACTCTTCCCCATTTGATAATCAAAGGCCAGCAATGAGACTGTCAAAAAGGAAATACAACAGCTCCTAGATAGAGGAATGCTGGTTCCATCAAATAGTCCCTGGGCATCACCCATCATATCAACACCAGTGACAATAAACCAATTCAACTCTGTCCCATTTGACAATCAAAGGCCAGCAAGGAGACTGTCAACAAGGAAATACAACAGCTCCTAGATAGAGAAATTCTGGTTACATCAAAGAGTCCCTGGGTGTCATCCATCCTTATAGTAAAAAATAAGGATGGAAGTAACCAAGTAGTCATAGACTACCAATGTCTAAACCTGATCACAAAGAAGGAATCCAACCCGGTGCCAAGAATTGACAACACCTTGGACCGCCTGGGAGGTGAAAAGTTATTCTCCACAATGGATCTGATCTCTGGGTATTGGCAGATCAAACTGACACCAGAAGAACAAGATAAGTGTGCCATTATCACTTCACAAGGCCATTTCCAACCAACGCAAATACCCCAAGGATTATATAATGCTCTGGCAACTTTCCAACAAGCTATGGACACCATCCTGGGAGATCTCAAGTTGTCCTGCGTCCTTGTATATTTGGATGATATTAACGTCTTCTCTAAGACGTTCACAGATCATTTGGAGCACTTGGAAGCTGTCTTTAAGCAACTTCCAGATGCCAACTTGAAGATAAAACCTAGGAAATGCCAGTTTTTTATGAACCAGCTTGAATAATTAGATTTTGTGATTTACACAAAAGGACTACAGCCACAACCTGCCAAGATTGAGGCCATCACTAAGATGAAAACTCCCAAGAGCAAAAGGGATATACAGGTGTTCCTAGGCATGGTAGGTTATTATCACAGGTTTATTCCAAATTTCTTGCAAACAGGTGAACCTCTTTTCCACTTGCTTAAAAATGGAGTACCTTTTACCTGGACATCTGCCTGACAGTCTGCTTTCAACTCACTAAGAACCAGCCTGTCCAGCAGCTCAGTACATATGTATCCCAGCTTTACTAAGCCTTTTATGGTACATACCAACGCTTCCCTGAGTGCGCTTGGAGCAGTATTGTCCCAGAATGATAATAATGGAGAAGAACACCCAGTTGCCTACACCAGTTGCTCCTTGAACATTCATGAACAAAATTAAACGGTGACAGAATGTGAATTTTTGGAAGTATTATATGCCTATAAACAATTCCAGGTGTATCTCTATGGATTTCACTTAACTGTGGTGACAGACCACGCCAGTCTAAGTTGGCTTCAGAATCTACAAGAACCAGAAGGTTGTTTAGCAAAATGGGCTCTAAAACTGCAGGCATTTGACTATAAGATAGTGCACCAGCCAGGAGCAAAACACCAGAATGCCAACTTCCTATCTAGACTCCTGACTGTTAATATTGTATCATCACAGGCCAATATGCTGTATGATAAGATGTTAACTGGCCAGTTTGAAGACAGGCCTGATGAAATCCAAGCTATTCTTTGGGAACTGATGAAGGACTGCAGGGTAGAAGATGGCAAACTATACAAATACCATCAAGGGAATAAGTATGTTTTCCCCGCCCTTCTGAAAAATTGTCCCTGATCATGGCTGCCCATAAGGCTGTAGGCCATGGCAGCCTCCAAAAGACTGTACGCCAATTAAAGCTTCACTACTATTGGGAATCTCTGCTATTTGACACTAAGGAAACCCTGACTTGCTGCGCAGATTGTCAACACAAGAAGTCATTTGTACCCAAGCATCAATATAAGGCTGCTGAGCCCAAATTTTCTTGGTACACCTATCAGCATTGAAGTGGTTAGCCTTCTCCTGATGTGCGTTGGTTGGCTCAGATACATAATTGTAGCCATAGATCACCTGAACAAGTGATTAAAGGTGAAAGCTTTTCAGCATATCAGTGCAGAAGCCACTACAAGGTTCATCTTAGAAAAAATTATTCACTGCCATGTTTGCCCACAATTCATTCTCACAGACAATGGCACTAATTTTATGGCCAATGTTATTCCAAAGCTTAATGAGCTCATGGGTATGAGGGGAGTGCTCTATACTCCATACCACCCAGAAATAAACAGGATGATTGAGAGAGCAAATGTCACCTTGGTGAATATCCTTTGTAAACTGGCAGATAAGTGTACCTCTGAGTGGTATCTTTTCCTGCCAGCAGTTGTGTTTGCATATAACATTGATATCCATAGTATGACTAAGTTTTTGCCCTTCCAGCTAATGTATGGTTGACACCCGGCCATCCCGCCAATCCTGTTCTCTGCTATGGCCAACCCTGGGGAGATCACCTACGGCCAATACATGACAAAGTTAGCAGATACATTGATTAAGCTTTGGGCTGAAGCTTTCACAGAGACTACGCTGGTCAGAACAAAAGGATACCAGCAAGATAATTCCAACCACCACACTCTTCCAGAGTTCAAAGTTGGAATCCAAGTATCCTATCATAATAAAGTTATAGGAAGAGCACACAAACTCAATACTATCTGGAAAGGCCCATTTGAAGTCATTGAGAAAACAGGCCAAGGCGCCTATACTATCAAAGATGTTTTGGATGGTCAACTCATTAATAGAATCCACACAAGGTTCCTAAAACCTTTTCACACTTTGCCAAATAATGGCATCTAAGTCAGATTTCTACACTTTTTAAAGAATACAATTAAAGATTTTCAAATTGATTTTTATTATATATAAACAAGGGGGGAAAGACTAGAAATCACCCTCCTGGTACTTATTGTCATCATTGTCCTCTTTGTCTCTGTCATCCTCGGTGCTCTTGTCCTCCTCCTCTTCAGAATCTTCTTCAGAATTGGCCAGGCTGGCGTGTTTAGGCCCAGGAGTCACCATAGACATGTCAGGCTCTTGATCCCCAGCCAGAAGAGCCACATCCCAGGATAACAGCTTGAAGGGAAAGCACCGGCTTTCTATAAACAAGAAGATAGCCACATGCAACCACAACTTCTTGTGGGCAGAAGAAAGGTGCAAGAAATTAACCAAGGGTAGGGGGATGGACTCAAAGTCCCAGTCAACCTGCCAGAGGCCACCCTCAAGGGAATAGCCACACCCCAGAACAAGGTAATTCATTATAAAATTGCCAATGGAAAGGCACTCATTGGGAAGTACTGCCTTTATGTTTCCAAAGGTGTTTCAAAGCTTTTTATAGTGTGCAGTCATTCTCTGGAAACTGCGCTGGGGAAGTTGCAGGTCAGGTGTCAACATGACATTCCCGCACAAAACCATTTCCTGCATAGCAGCCTTGTGGTCTCCATTATGGCATGCGTTCCAACAGCAACAGACTACCTTTCCCAGACAACTATCCTGCTGGTTGCGGCTGTCAACCTACAGCTTCTGGTACACTGACAGGAATGAGGGGAGATGTTGAAACCAGGATTAGATAATCTGGTCCGCAATCTGAATAACAAACCCTCAATCCAAGCCATCCACTTGCTCACTATTACAGGAGACTTCAACAAGGTCCAGAAGGTTGTGACTCAAGCGCTCTTCCAACACTTCATCATCTACAGAGAAGAATCCAAAACTAGAAGACAAGATGCGCGCCTTGAGGTCCTGCTTGGGTCGCTGCTGTAGAACAACAAAGAGGAATTGGCAACACAATTTGTAGCCCAAAAAGAGGACACACAATTAAAATTGGGCATATTAATATGGTATTGGACATTTGGCAGGTTGCCAACTGGAGCCTGTAAGGCTGAAGATCCCTGAACCAAAGCCTGGGTGTCAATGGGCCACTCTTCAAAAGGAGCCAAGGGGATCTCTGCACCCCACCAGGTTGATTCCTCACGGGCTGGTTGCTTTGGTGGGGACTTGGGTCCCTGACGTGCCTGCTTTTGAGGAGGCTCCTCATGACCCATGTCAGTAAATATTGTACTGGTATCCCTGTCACAAAGCCCAAAAATATGTGCCTTCTTGGCATCATACAACATGGCTTGGAACAAGGCTTGATCCAAAACTGACATGGCAGCAATGAGGCTACGTGCATCTGTGACACAGGAGCATTGAAAGCATTTGAAGGATGAGACATGGTAGCTGGCACTTCACAACTTGACGGTATGACTAAGTAAATTTGTGGGAAATGTCAGGAATTTATACTGACTTTGTTCTACCTTGAATATCTTGGCGGCCTGCCAAGCCATCTATTAGAGAAACTTCCAATATTACTAGCAGGCTTAATTGATCTGAGAAGCCTTTGTGAAGTAAATTTGGATCACTTATTACAAGAACAACCAGGAATATCATAAACTTTCAGTTTTGAACCAGTCATAGTTGGCTAGAGTTATTCTGGAATACTCTAGAAGACTGCCGGGTATATTATCATGGGTTTCTCTAAGGAGTGAAAAGGTTGTGATCAATTTGCACTAGCAACCTGCCGGCGCCAATGCAAATTCCTGCTAGAAAGGTTGCCTAGGAATGATAAACTATGCACAAAAATAGAGTCATAAATTAGCGCTGCCACCCCCGGCACGCTAATAGATTATGCATTACTCTATGGCAACAAGTACCCAGCGCAGGGTACTATGATATTGAATTCCATGCCATTGCATGGATACCTGAATCTGGGGGTTGATGCTGGTGGTCTGGGGACAGAAAGACTGACCAAGCAAGAGTTAGAAGTGCCAGATAATATTATCCTGGCAAGAGAGCGTAAGCTCTATAAAAGCCCTTCCATTGGGCTAATGGAAGGCAGACAATAATACAAAGATACTACTGTAGAAAATTTTTACAGTAGAAGAAGATATCTGAGTTTGAAGACTGTTGTCAGTACTCAAAGAACTAGAAAGCTGCACGCTTATAAAGCCACTTGAAAGTTGCCTCCCTTGACATTGCTAGTCGTTGCCCTGTCAAGGAAATCTCAGACGTTGCAGTAACGCTTGTTGTCATATAAGAATTCCTATCATCACAATGACCAAGATTACACAAATACTTAATAAAGCAAATTGTAATCAGACCACCAGGTCTGAGAGCAGAACCAAAAGTTCTGACACCAATCACTAGTAGCCCCTGTAAAGCAAATAAATAAAAATGAAATAAATAAAATAGTTCAAAATAACATCAATCAATATGCAACAAAAGAATCAATGAATAAGGAATTCAATGTGCCAGAAGGAAGTTCATCTTGGGTCAGAGAAGCCCATGAAGTAGGCGCAAGTATCAACTTCAAAGGAATGATGGATATCTAAATAAATGTCAACATGAATTTTGAGAAATATATCTTTGAATGCCTTGAACAGTTTAAATTTTAAACTATGAACACATATGAAATAAACATGATAAAAGTCAATTTCAAGTTCCACAAGAAAACATCAAAGCCGCAATATTCAATAACTTAATAAAATCAATATCAAATCAAATAGGCAATGTATTTTTAGTCAATAAGATGAAACCTTTATTCATATCTTTTGCAGAGGCATGGGTGGCAGATGCCTCCAAAATGCCTGACTCTCCTTTAATCAATTTTTCAAACACATCCTATACAAATCAATTATTTATTATCTACAAGAAATTCTGCTTATTTGCGGAAATCTATACCTCACAGCAACTGCATCTTGAAGTTTACCTCAGGGTAGTACTACACTGCATTATGAAGGCCAACATGAAGAAGCTGGAGGACGTCCCCCTTCAAATGGACGTCTGCCAGCTGGCACTGGATAAAATGAATATACCACAGGGCTACCAAACCGTAGAGCATTTCCTATATGACTGTTTTATATTAGCTTTTTTGTATGGATACACAATACCTCTTGAGAACCAGCTTCTCATCTATGGTACTCTTACTACAGTAAGTGTGGATAGTCTGTTGGTCAGTCAAAGAACTAGGGAATAGACAATGGGATTGGGGGACAGATCTAGGTGTTGGTTGATTAACTGGGTACTGTACCAGTTGGAAACCAGACAGGTAGCTGGTAGTACAGAAGTAATTGGACCAGGAGAATAACAAAGGGTTTGGATTAGTGGCAGTAGCAACTACTCTAAAGCAAATCCTCAATACATAACTTTTAGTTGGGCTAAATGGCAGTGTAGTTGAAGAGAGGAGACTAGCCTTTGTAATCCTCAAATTATACACTCAAAGAAATATTTGATGGTGTAGCTAATATAAGGGGGTATAAAAAATTATATTTATTGAGAAAAGGAGAGGGGTTTATATACTACAACTTACTTGATAAATCAAGGCAAGTTGGTCATTGCATGGGGTTTGAGGAAGGAGAAAATGAGTGTTGAACAACTGGGGATCAACACATCAATCAGGGGAAGGTGTGAACAGCCCCAGCAGCACAAGAGGTTACCAAAGGCTCAAGGTTGGGGAAGTCAATCAATAACTGCAGTCAGTGAACTAGTCAGGTGATTGATTTAACGCCTAGTTGGTGTGACTTTCAATCCGGAACCAAGTCAGTGACTGTGGACAATCCAGAAGCTAGTTGGTATTTTAAGGCAATCCAGAAGCTAGTTGATGTCTTAAGCATCCAGAATGACTACCTTATTGGAAAGACAATCAGGATCTCTTACAATCAGGAAGTGGGTAGGACATGCCATTTTGAAAACAGCATCTTGAAAAACGGCATCTCAAATTTAATTTAAGGTAGTATTTTTTGTTAGTGATTTTGAATCACAAAAAAATAAAATAAAATAAACAATAAAATAGTTAAAATTTACATATACCTTTATAATGTGGTATTTTGAATTTACACCATCTCAATTCCGTCACTTCAAGTCAGATTAATTAAATCTTATTTTCTAACTTTATTTACATATGAACTCACTTAGTATGGGGTGTGTTTACGCCATCTTGACTTTACCTAATTTTGAATCACACTATTTATCTTAAACTAAAGTAAGCTTATACCCAAACTAAAACAAAGCCTGTTGTATAGTGCCAGAAGATGTTTCTATAGTATTAATCTAAGACACTTATACTAAGAACAACCTAAATAGACGCCACTATGATAGTCCTTTTAGTGATTGTCCTTGCTGGGTAAAAAAACCAGTTTTGTTATATGTAATTTATAGCTTTATTATACATGGATACATTGATAAGGGTTCTCTTAATAAAATATTTTAATAGTGATTTTAATATGGAAGGGGGTGATTACGCCATTTTGATTTATGCCACTTCAAATCCCACCAAGTTTCACATCACCCAATTGATTCTATGCGCACAATGGATAGGGGAAGATAAGAGGAAATTATATATGATGCCAGGCTACGCTATATTGATTCCCCCACCACAATTCATGCTTTCCACTTTTCAAAAGTACTAGTTCACATCAAAATCAATATTAATAAAAAATGTAAGAAATTGCCTGAAACTTTGCAAATATATATTTTTTGGCCTCCTCTAAACAACTGGGTACTTTTCGACCCCAGTTGTATAAGCTAGTTTTTGAGAAATTCAAGTTTTACTCTTTGGCCTGGTTGAGGTAGCTCCACTGTAAATTTGTTAACTTAATATAAAAAATGGTCAAAAACACTATGTTTTTGAGCTACGGCACCTCAATTATGTCACTTCAAAAACGCCATTTCAACTGCAAGTTTTCAGTCAAAACTCAAAGTTTTGCATACTTGCGTTACTAATAAAAATTATTTTTAAAAAAACATTGCAATTTTGATAGTATATATTTTTAGATCTCCTCTACAATTCTATGTAAAAAAATTAATACTTTTATATTAAAAACATTCTCATTTTTCTCTTTAAAGACAACCCTCAAAGTTTCCATATTTTGATGCTAATTCACTTTTAGATGCCCCCCAAGTCAACTGCCAAAGCTGCGCCCAGGGCCTCCAAGGCCTCAAAGTTCAAAATCACTCCGCCCAAGGCCAAAAAGGCCAAGACTACCCCAAAGAAGCAGCCTTCTAAGGCCAAAGCTCCCCCCAAGACCCCAACTCCATCACCTGAACAAGAGGGAAACAGTCCTACTCCTCCTCACTCTCCATTTGTTTACTCCCCCTCTGATCCTCAAGAGAAGTTATTCAACTTCAATTGCTATTCTGACCCCACTTCAGAGCCTGAGGATGAAGAGGAGCAGGAGCAGGAGCCTGGTGCTCCTGCAGATGAGCAAATTGAGCTCTGGGATTTTAACACCATCCACAATGTATGCAACCAAAATGGCACCTTTTCTGTGCCAACAACATACCCTATCAGCTATCCAATTATGACTAAGAAAGGGGGTGCCGGCTTTGTCTACCAGGGCTACAGCTTTAGCTCTAATGGAGAGAAGAAACCTATTTGTCAACATCACTCCAAATGTGATAACTTTGGCTGTCCAGCTAGACTCACCACTTATGGGTTCACCAATTTAAATCCCTAACTGTTAACCATAACTGCACCAAGCCTTTCAACCCTCTCTATCAACTTATCTGCTGGTTTCTTTGCCAGGTGATCCCAACCACAAAGGATCAGACTGCAACTGAGGTTGTCAACAATGTGCTCCTTAATTTAAATGATACCCAACTACTAACTGTTGGTGGTGCCTCAAAATTATGGAGATATCTCACTGATCAGAGATATTCTCTGAGCACTGAAGGCGTCAGTGCAAGCTCCATTGACCAATTGATAATTACCAAGGAGCAAAAACTATCTCACCATGAGGAGAGATTCCTTTTTCACAATGATGCTCAACATGCCCCAGAGCGTATCATCTGCTTTGCCACAAGCCAGGATCTGTGCAACCTTTTAAAATGCAAGACCTGGCTTGCAGATGTAACTTTCTCAACCTGCCCAAAGCTCTTCAGCCAGCTTTGGAATATCCATGGGCAGGTTGGTAATCTAGTTATTCCCCTTGTCTTCTTTTTCCTTCCCAACAATAAGTAGGAAACATATGTCTGGGCACTCACAATTTTAAAGGCCAAACTTGATGAAATCCTCCCAACTATTGAAGAGGAGCCCAAGGAGACTAGAGGGTGCAAGAAAAAATCCATCTCCCAAGAAGAAGACGCTCCCACCCCAACCAAGAAAAAGCCAGAAAGCCTTCCCTACCACAAATATCTGGTAGTGGATTTTGAACAGGCTCAGGCAAATGCCTTTATTTGTGTCTTTAAAAGCTCCCCTCAGGGATGCTACTTCCAATTCCGGCAGGCACTCTGCTGCTGCCTCCAAAAGTGCTCTGACCTCCATGAGCTGGTCTACACTGAAGGAACCAAAGAAGCAAAGGACGTTTTTAATTGCTTTGCTGCCCTTGCCCTTGTGCAAAAGGAGGAGATCAATGCCTTTTATGATGCCCTCCTCCGCCATCCCTATATCCAGGCCAACCAGGTAGCCTTTGCTCCGTTCATTGAGTATTTTGAGACTTGATGGGTTGGCATCTTCCAAGGAGCACGCCGCATTAGAAAAGACAGTGACTCAATCACCTGGAACTGTTTCAAGAAGGTCAAAGACGCCCTCATCAAGACCACCTCTTCCCTTGAAGGGTGGCATAGCCAGTTTGCTACAAGGGTTAGGGTTCATAAGCCCAAATTTAATAAGATCATGGTCCATTTAAAAACCCAGCAGGCCATATCTGCCTGTCTCTTTAAGACTGGTATGAAGACCAAAGGCAACCCCCCCAATAAGACCAAAGTGGTGAAAAAGTACACTGAAATCAGCAAGGTGGTCCTTGCCTACTATCCCAAGGATAGCAAGCTTGAGCATCTTCAAGCCATCTCAGTTGCTCTTTCCACTAATGTTTAAGCCTAATTGCAATAAACTCTTCTTTGCTTTCTCTATTATTTCCTTTGATTTTACCATTTTTTAGCTTTTTTTGGTATTTGGTACAATTATATGCTTATTTTAAAGTATAGTTTATAGTTAAAATAGATGAAAATAGTTGTTTTTGGGATTACTTTAACTTTTAGGCTTTGCGCAACTATGTTGCTAATAATTGATCCCATTTTTTATTACAGATTTGGAATCCTGGGGCTTTTTTAAGCCTAGAAATGTTTTTTGAATCCTATATTTTTTTAGAATTTTTTGGATTATTTTTTGGAGTTGAAAAAATCTAAAATTTTAAAACTTGTTTTTCTTAGTCAAAATGCCGTAAATCAAAATGGTGTTTTTACTATAAAATTGAAATAGCTAAAAATTGAGATGGCATATTTCAAGATGGCGTTTTTTGAGATGCTGTGTCACAAGTGAAAAACTCCTACTGACCATGCTTACTGGAAAGCCTCAGCTACAGGATTTGAACCCTGAGACCCTGCGGGCCGCCAGGCCGCAGATTTTTGGGCTCAAACCAGAACAGAACTTGACTTTGGAAAACCCTCTAAATCTGGATGAATCAAAATCATCTACATTGACACTTCCCACACTAAAGGTTCCTGTTAACACAACCAATCAGCAGGCGGGCCCAGCCATAGAACCCAAAATAACTTGGGCCTCCACAGGAAAGGAAATAGAGAAACTTCCCAATAAACGTGGGCCACCCAGAAATAACCAACCCCATGACCCAACAAGGAAATTTAAGTATTCCCAGTTTGAACCAGTCAATGATTTAACTCTCACAATGAAT
Organism: Entomophthora muscae; assembly: GCA_014839935.2. Lineage (NCBI taxonomy): Eukaryota > Fungi > Entomophthoromycota > Entomophthoromycetes > Entomophthorales > Entomophthoraceae > Entomophthora > Entomophthora muscae. Next base: position 22,390 of record QTSX02005177.1, read on the forward strand.
GCCACCAAGGACTGGAAAAATCAGGTAAACGGTACCACCTGGGCCTGAGAAATTTGTAAAAGTTTTCCCATGACAGATGGGCATACTTATACCATGGACCGCCAGGAAGATGCCCATTGCCATTCTTGCAATAAAGTGACATGAACTTTTGGTTCAACCAGGTTATTCCATATTTTAATTTAGTTCTATTTAATCTACACTCTACCTCCTGCAGTTCTGCACCCCATACTCAGCAACCCCAAGAAACTGCGGACCAACCGCCCGAGTTTTACTGTCTACCAGGAGTCCCCTACGGCCCCGTACATTTCACTGAGTACCCTCCCAATCCTATGTATTTGGAGTTCACCCTAGAGGAAATCCTAATCTACAACCCTGAGGCAAGAACCAGAAAGACTGAGACTATAGACAGGGAAGACCACAAAATCACTATACCTCTCCTACTATTCCGCAACAAGTACAACCACCTGCCCACATATTTGGTCCCAATGACTCTGCCTCTCACCCCGCAGCCCAACCGCCCGCAAGAATCTGTTACTGCCAATGAATACACTTCCACTCAGATATTTGGGATGATGTACATCACTCTTACCAGCTTGATAGATTCTATGGTACCCGCCAGCGGGCCTTGGGCCCTCCTGGGCAAATTGTTATCTTATATTGTAAAGTTAGCCCCAATCTTGTGGTGGGCCCTCCCTGGTGGGCCCGCGGGCTGTCCACCTGTGAGTTCTCAGGAACCCCCCACAGGCTGGATCCCTGACATGCCGTTTTCAAAATGGCTTATCCTACCAGGAAGTGCTCAACAACAATCAGGATTAGTGCGACCAACTAGTGATGGGTTTCACCACATCATCAATTCACTTTTGCAACTGCATTTTATAAGACGCTCAGCCACCACCGGGGTGCTGAGCACCACTCCTCTAGCAATTGGCGCCAGAGTTGTCCATCACATACAGAAGAGTATGTGGTCCCAATTGGATGCATTAGCAGAAAATATAATTTTGGGGTATAATATCCCAGAATAATTGTGTTCTATTTGCAATTTGCATCTCCCTAATAACTTATATTCCCTTGCAATTTAACTTTTTAATTTTTATTTTTTTTATTTTAAATCTTAAAATTTAAAGTTTTAAATTTAAACTATAATAGTAACATATCTAAATATATTACAAGACATTAGTTATAGTTGAAAACACATCAAATAATAAAAAATAATTAATTTTATTTATTTACTAGCTCGTTGAGTACGGGTTCATTTATTACATAGTTAAACATCCAGAACTGAATTTATCCGCAACAAGCAGCCCGCTCCACTTATGTTCTAAACAAGTGATTGTTTAGAACTCAAATTACCTTTCCCTTGTAATATGATTTGATAAATATATTTGATATGCTCTACCCATGTCATAAGTACTAATTAGTAAGAGATACATGAAAATTATTGGTTTTTGTGTTGTGTGGCTATAGTGGCACTGAAATAATTAGGATCAGATGATGACTTGCAAGGTCCAATTTGTGGCTTAAAAAAAGCCAAAGAACCATCAAGTATTCACAATTTTTTAAACAAAATTAATTTATTTCTATCTTTTTTAATTTATTTATTTGTTAGCACAACAGTCAATACAATATTCAGTGCATTATAATAAAAATATATGTCCTCATATCTAGTATAATTAATTTTACTTACCTTTTGTATGTATTCTTATATGTCTATAATACAATCAAATGTCATGTCATTATATATAAATAACAATTTTTGAGCCCTAATAAAAAAATAAAAATAAAAACAAATAAAACCCAGAGCACCCATTTATCTGATTGGCTCAGAGGCAAGGGCTTTGGGGAGGAAGGATTCTGAGTGCTCATAGAAAGCCGCCACCACATCAGGTGGCATTGCAAATTGTCTAATCTCAAGAATTTTGAAGAGATCCTCAGTGTCCTTAGGGAGGCCTTTATTCACCTTATTCTTGATTCACCCAAAGGCCTCCTTGACTGGGTTAAGGAATGGAGAATACAGGGAGAGAAATAGAAGTCTCATTAGACAATCAGCAAGGCGGTGGTTGGAGGAATGGCTATTCTTGTCAATGGGTGGAAACTTGGACACAACCAGATCCACTTTGTGGAGCCCAACATTATCCAGCACAACAATGTTGGTTGTGCTGCTGTAATTGATCTGGAAGTATTCCTTCACAGCTCAGAGAAAATCAAGGAATGTCCTACTATTATAGGAACCCTTGATCATCTGGTATTGATCCAACCCGCGAGGACCAAGAAGCGCTACCATTGAATATGTCTGGGAACAGACAGCTGCACAATGTGCTACACCATCCTTGGACCCCTTCTTGACCCACCCATGCCTAGACCTGAGTGAGGAGGAAAAAAATGATTTGTCTATGTAAAAGAATTAGACATTCCCTGTCTTCTTGAGAGCCACATAGGTCTAAGCATAAATGTGTTGATCCTCAATTGTTTTTTGCTGTTCCTATTATGCAGAGAAACTCCAAGGACCTTCCATGAGAAGCCTGATTTGACCATTGCTTGGTAAACAAGGGTTTTAGAGACAGAAAGCCCAAACTCTGTGGCCAACATTGATTGGACAGCAAGTGTGTCCAGGTGACAATCCTTGGTCACCCACTGCCTGATTGCCTTGAGATAGGTGGGCTGAAGTAGTCTGGGCTGCTGCTTAGCCTTAGTGGATTTGGCAATTTGCCCAGTGTTGCTATGCTTTTTGTTAATATTGCCAATATATCTGGCTGTGACACCAAATTGGGATGCAATATCCCAAACTGTCATTCCCCTGTTCAAGCAGTTGAGGAGAGCTTCACACTCATTATCTGTCAACCAACGCCAGACCTTGGCAGGTATCACAACATCCTGGCTGGCAGGTTCAACACAGGGGATGGGGACCTTCATTTAGAAGGTGGGATCACGCTTGGTTGTGCTGGCGCCATCAATTATGGCATACAACACAGGTGCAGATGGCTCCTCAATTATGGCCAATGGCTTATAGGTGGTGTCAAAGACGCGGGGGAAGGAAGTGGCAACTCTTGGATCAAGAGTGCGGGGCCGGGTGACACCTGGGTACACAGTGGAGGTTTAAGTAACCTCAGTGTTCCTGGTGACCCTGGTATAGGAGACTTTTGTGGCAGGCCTTGAGAGTAGCTTCTGTCTGGGATTCAGGCTGGTTAATTGGGCTTGGGATGCAGGAGGTGATTAGCTGGCGCTGATACCTTGGGAGGCCTGTGTGTCAGCATGACTCCCCTAGAGTTAGGTTCTGGGTCTGTTCTTGGACCCTCTGGGACGCCCTTGTGGACAGGCTGCCCTGCAGGCTGGTGCAGGAGCTGGTTGAGAATGCAATTTTTGGTCCATAAAAATAAAATAAAAAATATATTTTAGATTAAATATGTATTTATTTGGATTTATTGATTTAGTTGTGGGTAGTTATTTTCTCTTGATTTAGCCTTGAATAGTAACAGAATTTCTATATCTGTGATTTGAAGTGTATAATATTGTATACTTTCCGAGTTTGGATAATTTTAGAGTTTAATAACTTTTTATGTCTAAACATAGTTATTGAGATTGAATTTTTTATTTGATTTTAGTTGTGGTGAAGCTTCTTGATTTGGGTTGGTGTTTCCTAGTGTGCTTACTGTACATTAAATGTGGATTCCAGTTCCCGCAGTTAATATCTGAGTTTACTAGTGGCATTCAAAAGTGATTTGAAATTTGGTTCATGGATTTGACAATCCCGCAATTTCAAAAAATATAGTAAACTTAATGAAAATGGTTGATGGATTTGAACGCTTCAAAACTGATTCCAGTTAATTCATTTCATCCATTGGAAATATGCTGTTTGACTTGAACTCTACAAAGTGTTTATGAGTTCCTAGATTTTTAAAAATTCAAATAAATACTCAAAAAATTAATTAAATTAATAAAAGGCCATCCCGCAAAAGTGATTTGAAATTTGGACCAAGGAATTGACAATCCTGCATTTTTATGTTCAGGTTCTGAATTTACAGTAGTAAGCAAGGTTAACTATGAAACAATATGAATTTACTTGAATCGTGTGATGTATCTGGGTGTAAAAATCTATCATTTCACTTTTTAATAAATAAAATCAAAAAGTGCAAGACAACTATCTTTTACCTAAACAAACATGTATATATCTAACTTGGATAAGATCTCTCCAAATAGATCAAGCTATCTTTTTTCCAGTCAACTTGATCCTCAACATACAGCTTAAATATGCAATCATAATAAAGCGAAGTTGATAAATCTGAAATTTCAATACTTATCCTGTAGAAATATGTTGTTCCTCTTACTATTTAAATCCACGTATTCTGGAGTTGAATAACCTATACGGATAAGCCTCGTTGGCATGGCTGCAAAGATTATACACGATTTGAAAATCAAGAAAATAAATATTTTTATTAAATTCTGAGTGGACAATAATCTTATTTCGAAAATTTATGTCTCACTCACTTGATTAAACCTACATGCTTTCAAATGTGCTTTTATGTAAATATGAGATAATTCAAGTTGTTGGCTTGGCATGTGACTTTAAAAATACAAAAGAAAATCAATTAAATTGTTTACACCTCGAGTGCACTTGAGCCGACATTACACGCAGACTCGCTTATTTATATTAATTCTAAACAGAAGAATGGCAGACTCCCAGGTGAAGTTAGTTTCTTTTGATGGCTCAGGCCACTAAATTTTAAGAATGGAATAATTCAACTTGCATGGTTAAATTAAACATTGCTTTAAGACAAGTCTTTGAAGCTTATTAAAGGCTTGTCATTGGCTGTGTGGTGAAAGCCATCAATTAACCGTTAGTTGACGTAATCTTGAGAATTTCACCGCATTTCTTAGATGACTATGAAAACATCGCACTGCTCCACCAAACTTATATTTTTAGCTAAGAATAGACCAAGCACTTGCAAGGATTGGTTCCCTTTATCCTAGTTCTGGGTTTCCTTGTAGAACTGTCCCAACATAATACCTACCATGCATGCATGAAATGAGGTTCACTGGTTTCACATCCACTTCCCTTCTAGTATAAAGCCTCCCCAATCTCGTCCAATAAAGAAAAGTTCCTATTATAAATCCTTCTTGTTCCCACCTCTAGATTCTTGGTTATTACTTTCCACTTGTTTACACTCTACAACACCATTATCCCAAACAGTGTTACATTCTTAGGCCGAGATGATGTTTACTCGCTTTTCGATATCCTTCCTACTGTTTAGTTGCAACGTTACGTTGATTCAAGCAGACCCTTCTGAACTCAAGCTTGGCGTAAACCCGGTTGGCTCCTTCTACAACCTTCCCGAGGGGTCTGCTTGGAATGGGGTATTCCACTTTCAGAAGACTCACTTGTTCATTGAAGCAAGAAAACACAAGCCTCTCTGCAAGCAAAACAGAGACAATACCACTTGCATCGAGGAAGTTGGGCGGAATATCCTTGTTGAAGATGGTCGTCGTGATTTCCCGTCAAATTGTTGGTTCAAAGACTGCGAAATTGATGTCAAAATCCCCAAAGAAAAGGGATTGCTTGTCGATATGTACAATGTCACCAATGCTCCCCTTTTAAACTTTGATTTGCCCCCGTTCTATCCTAACAAGGAATGCCTCGGTTCCGAAACTCGCATGTTGGCCCCAGGCAACAAGCGCTACAACCTCAGGCTCTATAACATTTACCTGCTCATCAAACTTAAGCAAACCACATCTTCAAACAGTAATAAGGTAGATGTCAAGTACCGCACCGTTAAAGCCCAAGGCATACTAGATAAAAAGCGCTGCAATAGCTTTGTTACGCACAAGTATATATCTAGTCGCCGTAAGTGAAGTAATTAGTGAAAATAAAAATATACTTTAAATCAAACGCTTTAGCAGCCCAAGACCAAGTCAAATAAAATCTAGTTAAATATCGCAATTTATTTAAGGCTCCCTGGTCAGCATGCGCCAAAAATAAAATTATTACAAGTCACTTTGAATGAATCTACAAAGTTAACATCCAGTTTTCTTGATTTTACAAAGAGGAGTCATTAAAAGCCTCCTGTTATTTCCAATACCAGATTAAACTAATTAACATACATAAAAGCGAGTCTGTCTGTCTGTAATGTTGCCTCAAGTGGGCCCAAGCCGTAAGAGATTTAACTGAATTGATTTCATACAATCTTTAAATTTAAAGACGATGGTTAAGCCAAAAGCTTAATCTGGGTTATCCTTCCTTGCATCTTTGAAAGCATGATTGTTGAATTCGATGGATTATGGTAGGGCTGTGATGAATTAAAAATTGACAATTACAGCAAATGCTGTAATTGTTGCATCTAAGTCGTCTGTTTTTTTGGGCTCCCCCATATCAGGGGAATCAATTTTATTTTTTAAAAAAATGGTTGAAGATGGTTTTCTTTTTCCAGGAAAGCTGTTATATATAAATAAAATTTTATTTTCGAGCTATAATAGAATTTGAACTCTATATTTTATAATTTTAAAATTTGAAAGCAAATAATATATTTTATTCTAAAAAATCCCTAAAATTCCTCCTGTGGATGTGTAAGACTATGATTTTAGAAAAATTGTTTGTCTTATGGTTCCATCTTATCTGGAATTGCCCGCCCTTGGAAATTTAAACATCAAAGGGCCAGGACCAAAAAGCTTGCCTTAAAACATTGTGAGAACATATCCAAAAAAATCGACAAGAAGTAGGTTGTGGCTAAATGTATAAATATTTTAACAAAAGTTAAAAAAAGCTGTTTAAAGCCATAAACCCAGAAATCAGTTAATTTGGTGTTTCTTGGTCCCAAAATAAAAATATGATATAATAATTTTTTGTTCAATTCAGATGGCTCAGTTTTTGAAAAATCCCTCTTGATGGTACAAGCATTCCCTCACAAACACTTATATGAGCTGGGTTGGAGCTCAGTACTACATCAGTAGTTCAATAAAACCATAAGTATTTGAAAAATTGCAGTTGACAGTTTTTGGCCAAAACTACTTCATGAAAATGGAAAATTTGCTCACATATATGCCTGTATGGCTTCTTGTAAGTTGTGGTGTCAATTTTGTGGTGTCTGCAGTCTCTGCATTGCTTGACGTGACCCCTGAGCCCAAAATTGAGAAAATAATTGAGCCAATTTGCAAAATCATTTATTTGCAAAATACAGTCTCATTTTTCAAATTGTTACCTTCATTATTTTTGCCTTAGTTTTTCTGGGTTGTCTTTTCCCAACGCCTCTACTTGGGGTTTATCATTTGAAATTTTTTTGTTGAGTTGTTGTTGTTATTGAATGTTTTCAGCTTTTGGGATTTTCATTCCCCAATTTATCAACACTTCAGAATTTCAGCAAGATTCTATCATTAAATTGTAGCCAAGACAAGTTTACTGGATTTTTTCTGGATTTTAAATGAGTGGCTGCTTTTTTATAAAGCAGCCATCATTTCAGATCTGCTACAGCCCTATAGTATGGCCTAAATTATGTTGGAATGAGAATATAGCCACTCAGACTCTAATAAATTTTCTAGGTGGTTTCCCGTCCAAGGACAGTTACAGTACTTTTAAAAGCTATGGCAACAAGCAAACAATTCCAATTTAAACAAAATGGACCCAGATTTTTACAAGATCAAAATGAACCCAAATCTATTGTAAATTAATATAAATTTATTTACTTTTAATTTTGTAAAAAACTGAGTACATTTCATTTAAATCAGAATTATTTTTGCTTGTTGTCATAGCTTATAAAACTACTGTACAGTAGTTTTAAAAGCTATGGCAACAACCAAAAATACCTCAGATTTAAACAAAATCCAACTCTCAGGTTAAAATATACACTCTGTTAACAGGGTTTATTGGCGTTAATGGGCAAAATGAGTCAGCACAGCAACAAAGGGCTCACACGCAAAGCAAAACCATTCAAAATATAATCCAAAATACATTGATTCACAAACAAAATGGTGTGAGTTGACTTTTGGTGTACATATGTTTACTATGTGAATTGGTGACAAAATACACCCAAGCAAGGTGAGTCAAAACTCAAACCAAAAACAAAACACAAAGCAACTCACTATGTAGACAAAATCACTCACACAATGAGTGAGATGGATTTTAATCATGAATGATACCAAGGTACCTAAAATAAGACACAAGATCTGAAACATAAATTTTAAAAATATTGTGTTGGGTGTTTGAATTTGGCAGTAAAATCTAAGAAAATGGGTGGATTTTTTTGAGTATTCTAAAATGGGCTGTCATGAAACCAAAAACAACTAATTAAGAAATGAAAAATCTATAATTGGGATATCAGGTGGGGAAAACTCTAATTAATATCCATATTCAGATAAAAGCAAAAAATAAAATTAGGGAGTAACTTAATTAAAATTTATTTAATATTTTATTAAATTTTAAAATGGAAGGAACACAACAACAGAGTACCAATACACCTGTTGTGCGCCGCAGTTGTGGTTGCCCCCGTGGGTCAAAGAATAGAGTTAGTGCAACCCAAGTGCCTACTCAAGGAGGAGACAGGAGAGGAGAGTTCCATAGTGACGCTGCACTGACACAGCCGGTTCAAGGAGCACAAGCTGCTAGGGTGCAGAGCATAAACCCTTGGGTCCCCAAGCTGACCCAGAAGCCAACCAAAGTCACCACTACAAAGAAAGTTAGAAACAAGGAGGTAGAACTTACTTCATATGTGTTTGACGTTGTGTACCGGCAAGAGTCAGTCTCATCAGCCATGCTGAAGAAGGTGAAGCCTGTACTTGATACTAGCTACAAGCCCTACGTCAGTGAGGGCAATCAGGAGGATGACAAGGAGCCTGAGTTCTATCAAACCAATGAGGGACAGTTGGTGCTCAAGAAAGTTGCTGCGTTCTACAACAAGGTGCCCATGCCCTGTGTTGTGCCCAATGTCAACAAGTCAATCCCCACTGCTAAAAATCCCGCCCAGAAGCGCATCCCTGACATTAAACTCATCATCCTGCTTAAGCTAATACATGAATTGAGCAATTATAAGGCGGCTGTGGCCATTGTTGGAGTGGATCCCAAGTACGCCAGCAAGACCTTCCACAAGATCATCAACACTGGTTGTGTCCTTGCCGCGGAGAAATCCTTGCGCGTTTCTACCATGCTCACCAAGGAACACAAATGGGCAATCCGCCAGTGGATAACCCGGGATTGCCATCTTGAACTGGCAAATATACAGGCCATGATCAAACATACTTTTGGGATTGAGGCCACAATTTCCTTTTATTATCATTAGATCAAGGGAATGCGCTTTTCCTGGAAAAAGCTTGGGGTATCCCCCTACAACAGAAACAGCCCAGCCAATATTGAGGTCCGGAAAAAATATGCAGAGGTGCACACTACCCTCAAAGCCAAGGGGACAGTCTAATTTTATTATTTTGACAAATCAGCATTTGCCTTGTCTATGCACAATGCATATGGCTATGTCCCCAAAGGCTCCAATGACAGGATGGCTCGGTGTGCTGCAATCTGTGCCACAGCATACTCAATGGTGGCTCTCCTTGGTCTAAAGGGGGTTGAGCTGTACCAAATGATAATAGGCTCCCACAATAGCCAGACCTTCCTATCATTTCTTTGATTGGTCCAGGAGCACCTGAGTCACACAAGCCCGGGCTTCACCAACGTAATTGTATTGGACAACGTTGGTCTCCACAAGGTGGCAGATATTCTTGAAGAATTTCCATCAATTGACACCAGCATTGCTGTGGGCCCCCAGTGATTGGTCACAGAAAATTTGCGCCTTTTCTTCCTCCCAGCCTATTAGCCCTTCCTAAATCCCATTGAGGAAGTCTTTGGGTGGCTCAAGCAAGTCGTCAAGCAAGGAACCCCAACCGGGACCAAGGACCTCTTTAATTTGCTGCAGGCTGTGATTCACACCCTCCCAGCTGAGACCGTGGTCAAATCCTATGGCCACGCTGATTTGTTCATCCCCGCATGCCTAGCCAAACAGCCAATCAATTAAAGGCTTAGTGTGTCCAATTTTTTTATATTCTCTAATTTACTATTCAGGATTTATTAATTATCATTTTATATTTAAATGTTTCCACGCCCACAATCACACTCAGAAGGACCATCAATAGATGTAAGTAATTTATTTATTTTATTTATATATTATTTTGTTATGCCATCTTAGGTAATCCCAAACGCTTGATACTGGATTACGCAAATAGATTTATACCACTTTTGTCAAATAAATATAAAATAGTCTTATAAAAATTAAACATAAAATGTACAAGTTGGAATTTATTTTATTAACATATTATTTTATGCTTTTATGAAACCTGTTTCTGCAATATATTTTGCAAAACTGGTTTGCTGAAATAAGAATTAGAAAAAAATATTTATAATAAAAATAATATATATTGTAATGAAATTTATTAGAAGAGAGAATTTATTGCAAACACCTGTAGTGAGTTCTTTGGTATGTACCCACCCCACAATGGAGGTGGCGCACAACCTCCACTGCCACACCGTGGACGGTGGATACACCCTTATTAAAAAACTCCCTCCTGCTGGTGAAGGGGAGTAGGGTTAGGTGCAAACTGAGGAGCAGCTTTTTGGGCGGGGCTGCAAACCCGTAAATCCCTGCCAGGACCAGGGCGTCTTGGATTACATGGTCCACCAAGTCATATCCAGGGGGGACCTTCTTCCCGTCAAGTGCAAGCCAGGCCTTATCAATTCCCAGAAGGACCCTGTCTAGATCCTCTACGCTGGCGCTCATCCCAAAGAAGAAAAGATAGCCGAGGTAAACCACCAAGTGAAGCCTTTGCCCAGCAAAGGCTTCCATGAACTCACATAATTTATTATAGACCACACTGATCTTCTTATTGTGCCTGGTCTTTGCAAAGGTAAGATCCATTGCCAAGGGGAGCCCTGTCTCATCTGCACTCCAGGCTAGCCCAAAGTCCGCAAGGAGGATCTTAGTTTTCTTGACGGCTGTTGCGTCTGCAACAGCCAATTTCCCCACTGCGCACCCAAAGTTGTCCAGAAGGTAAGATAGGGTATGCTCCAACGGGAAGCAGAAGCAAGCAGCCACATGAGCCCAGCCCATCTCTGGTACATTCTTGAATGAGAGCGTTGCCAGGACGTCCCAAACAAGCTCAATAGAAGGTTACACATTAAACTCCACTGAGATTAACTGGGTCCAGGCGCACCAGTTGGGCATCCTTGTAGGCAGTAACTGCCCACTTAGATGCCCCCTCTCCATGCATCAGCCCAGCCAATGCCTCCCTGGACATAGGAAAGGACCCGTGGATATGGTCCTCCAGCTCCTGCACAACAGGGGGGGACAGATACAACTGCTTGGCCACATGAGTGGCATAGTTGGCATAAAAGGTGGCCAGGACAAAGGGGACCAGGACTTGGCGGAGTTTGCTGTCTACGTTTTCTAAGAAAAAAAGGTAAGTATTTTGAAAATTTATTAATTTTGTTTTTTAGGCTACCTTCTTGTGTTTCTTCCTTGCCCGCAGCCTTGGCCGGCTTGGACATTCTTGGCGCAAGCAATTGCGCTGGCAATTCAGTATCCTCTGCCCTGGCACGCTTGGCGGGTTTGAGATGTTCATACATCTCTGGGTTGTCAACCCAAACAGACGACGCAGAAAGATTGTACGCCTTAAACTGGAGGCCCTCAACCACAGTCTTCTGGATGTTGAGAAGACGCTTAATGGTCTTCTCTGGGGTGTCTGGCATTTTTGTCATTAGTGCCTTTGTGGACACCTTGTCAATTTTGTCCCCCAGTGAGGACGGCAGACTTAACTTTGGCTTTGACCTTGCAGTTGATGTCCTTGATTTTGGCAATTGCCAAGTTGAGGTCTTTGAGTAGTTTTTTGATTTCTCTCATTTGATTTTTTTTCTAACCTTTTCATATGTTTTTATAGCTTTTGCCCCAATAAATTCTGTATTATTTTGATACTGTTGCCTCTTTGTTTATTCCTTTTTGTTTTCCCATCTACTACATTATCCCATATTTTTACCCATTTTGTATATGTTTTACGCTCATCTCAATATGTGTTGTTTGCTTTGTGTTGGCATTGTTTCCTTGATTACCATATTATTTTTGGCGCTTGACATAGCCCCTTGTGAAAATATTAACAACAATTTGGTGATCAGCTAAATTTGAATTAGAAAATTATAGTGTTAACTGTTTTTAGATAAAGTTGTTACTGATCCAAATTCAAAACCTTAATAATAAACTTTAAGCCAATCAGGAGCTGAGTGATAAAGTGATTATTGTGACATAAAGGGTCATTCAATAATTCTTTGATGCATCTGCGCTAATTAATATGATTGGCTGGATGTTTTTCCATTGTACGCCATTGCCGCTGTGGCAAGTTGTTGGTGGACTAGTGCTAACCCAGTAGCTGATTGGGCACTAGTCCATCAACAACTTGTCACAGCAGCAATGGCGTACAATGGCAAAACATCCAGCCAATCATATTAATTAGCGCACATACATCAAAGAATTATTGAATGACCCTTTATGTCACAACAATCACTTTATCACTCAGCTCCTGATTGGCTTAAAGTTTATTATTAAGGTTTTGAATTTGGATCAGTAACAACTTTATCTAAAAACAGTTAACACTATAATTTTCTAATTCAAATTTAGCTGATCACCAAATTATTGTTTATATATTTTCACAAGGAGTGTGTTTAAGTGCTAAAAATAACTGTGTTCTGGATCTAGATACATGACATAGTAAATATATGATTTTATAGAAATAAGCTGAACATAAAGAATAAAACCAACTATAAACAAAGAGAACATGAACAATTGAAATTCAAAAAAAGATAATATAAATAGAAAATGTTTGGTGACAGGGGTTTATTGGGGCAGGGGAGAGTGATGCCTAGGAGGCAGAATAACACAGGAAGGAAGACGTAGAGGCAGTGCTGGCCTGGGGGGTCTGGGATTGGGTGGGTTGGGCTTGCAGGTGAGGGGTGTTGGTGGCAGGGGTGGAGGCAGGAGGAATTTGCGTGATGGCTGCCATATAACACTTGTTCTATTCCTCATCAGTCATTGGCTGGATGGGCTGGTAGGTGGCAGTGGCCCAAGGTGGAAGGCGCTTATCCTTACGTGATTGGTTGCCCATGTTCACATGGAAAACCATTTGCGCAAACAAGTCAGCCACCATCTGGCAGCCAAAGAGAAAATTGTGGTCAAGGACCCCAAGATAGAGGTTGTTGAAAGCCTGAGGGCGGCGCTCCTGTAATGTGGATCCCATGTTGAAGAAGACAACATCAGCCAGATGGAAGTCTGCATGGCTGGCGGGATAGACTGAGGCCTGGTGCCTGTGTCCCTGGATGGCCTCAAGGGCGGTGGAGCTACCCTCCATCTGGTGGCTCAAGAAAACCTGGTACTTGGTATTTGAGCCATCCCAGGAGTCAAGTAATCCACCAAGGATGTGGCTGTATGAGTAGCCATTGATGAAATCTGGGTTTATTCAATAGTAGACAAAACCCTTGGCTGAAACAGCCAGAAATGCACCAATGAACGTCCCCTTCCTGACCTTCTTCCTTCTATTCTTGGCAGCAGATTTTCCTTGCTTGCCAAAATCATCAAAAGCTATTGATTTCTTGTAATAGGAGATGAACATGACATCATCAGTTAGACTAGTCAGGCATCAGACCAGGGTTAATTTGATGGTGGTGTCATACAGGGAATCCTCAGTGCCATCCCATTGGTCACCGGCAAAATTGGTAAGAACCCATATGGAAGCCACCTTCTCATACATCCAGAGCTGCATCATGCGCTCATAAACCCATATGTTATGGTGCGCAAGTTGCTTCTGGACCTGGGTCAAGGGAAGCTTGGGATCCCGCTGGAGGAGGTCAACCATAATAGGGTACACCTCATTGATTTGGGACTTGGGGGCCTTCTTGGGCTTCTTGGCTGTCCCAATCAGATTCCCCTTATTCATCAGGTTGTTGAATTCCTGCATGACAGTAGCTTGGGTAAATTGCAACTGGGCGGCAATCTGTTCCCAGGACAGACCCTGTAGATTCAGTGCCACAATTTCCTGAAGAATTTGGGCAGTGATGATTAGTTGCTTGGGGCGCTGGGCCAGGGGAGCTAAAGCCTGATTGGCTGTAGGGGGGAAGGTTGGCTGGTGGCAGGAAGTTGTTCCAAATCAAGGTTGCCATCCTGATTGGTTGGTTGGTGGGCAGCTTGTGCAGGGGTGGATATGGGAGCAGGGGCAGAGCTAGACACTATGTGACTACTGAACAAGTCAAAGCCATAAGGGTCAGTGGTCAGGTACAGGTCAGCTTCCTTGTTACCTGCCTCAAAGGCTTGGGTGTAAACAGGTGCCTCCATGTTCTGAGCCTTGCCTCCATTGAAGCTGGCTTGGCTGCTGGCGCCGTCAAAGATATTGCTTGTAAAAATCATTGTAAAAAACCTAGGATAAAATCACTTAAAGTAGAAATTTTAAAATTTAGTGATTTATTTTTATAGTAATCTCAAGTCCATATTTGGGAGGCTCTAAAAACCATTTCATACAAATCTGGAGCCATGAAAATGGATAAAATGCCTCTGTTCCTAAATTGGATAGCTGTTGATTGGCTGTTAAACTGTTATTTTTCTATCTTAGGCTGCTCATACTACACATCTTGTGCAAGTTCATTTTGCTTCATGCTTGTGGAATTTTGCTTCTAGATTGCTCAAATTTTGTTTCATTTTAGTCATTCTGTTGGTGACTCATATGAATCCTGATTAGATTATAATATACTCTGAAACAGCATCCAATCATCTCACTTGTTGCATCAACTCATTTTGTTTGTGGTTTAAACAACGCTGCTTGATATTTGATATAATTTTGTATAATGGGCTATGAAATTTTGTTTTTTGTTTGACAGTTTATTTATTAACTGAAATTTTATAATAAATTAAATCCTGAATCTTGCGCAACTTAGATTTTGTTCAAATCTGAAATCATTTTGTTTAAATCTGAGGTATTTTTGGTTGTTGCCATAGCTTTTAAAACTACTGTATATGTTTATATCAACAGGTTTGAAAACTACTGTAGTTTATTTTATTTTGAGGCTAGGATCACTTACATATGTTTAATTTGATTTCTATTTTAAGTTCTTTCTTAAAAGAAGATTTTAATCTTGTCTATTTAAAATTAAAAAATTATTATTTCAAGTATAAACAAAAAATAAAATATTAATATAAATAAGTGGAGTAGTGAAATTAAGCTTAGAAAAGCCAAATTAATAAATTTTAAAATATATTTTTTATTCTCTAAATTCTTTCAAAAAGTAGAGGTAATATGTAACTTCAAAATAAGCTATTGAACATTAAGAGCAGCCTTTATATTCACAAAGATATTTTGTTTTTAGGTTTATATTTGTTCTTAGTGAAATTTAGATAAATTATGTTGAGTCTATGCCTTTGATTATGATACAAGCTCAATTCCAGCATCTAACTATATATCTAATTATTTAGAGCTATCATGTTTGTCACCATTTTTAATGGAATTTTCTGAAAAACTTATCTAGATACTCTAAATTTTATGAGAATCATTTTAATGAGCCATAATATTATATTGCCAGTTTACTTTACTAACATCATTAATTAAATGATATAATGGTAACCAAGGCTAACTAGCAAACAATCAGTAGCCAATTAGATCAGGTGATTCTAGGGATGCTTCAGCTCAGTCCTGGCTAGCTTCTGGCTCATGGCTGCTTCAGGTAAATTTTAAATATCTTATATTTACTCATATTGAAATATATCTTTGAAGGAGTGGGCTAGGAGCTAGAAACTGCCTAAGGCTTGGCCAAAGCAGCCCTAGGTAGGGCTGTGTTGGATTTTGGACAGGTGGCTTCTTTTCTAAAAAAGGAGCCATCTGTCCAAAATCCAGAAACAATTTTGAGAGATCTTCTCAAAGAAGATCCTCTCAAAATTGTTTCATTTAAGAACAAATATGGAAGTTGAATTTCTAGATTTTTTTAAAAAAATAAAAATTACATATATATAATTTTCCTCTTTAAAATTTTTAAAAATTTGAATTCAAAATTTAATAAGTAAAATAATAGTTTTTAATTTAAGTGTTTATTTTTTTGCCTGTCCGGAAAACAGAAAACCACCCAAGGCCTTCTTTTTTTAGGAATTTTGGATTCTCCAAATGTAGGGGAGCCCAAAAGACATAAATGGGGAAGGGACAACAGGAGAATTATGGCATTTGCTGTAATCATCCCTTTTTGGGGCCAACACAGCCCTAGCCCTAGGTTATGTATCCAAGTGGAATATTATATCATTTCACCTAAAAGATGAATAAATTTGAACTAAAAAATCCAACCACCTCTTGCTTTGAATTTATATTTATATTTGTAATTTAAATGATATCACTGTAAATTGACCAAGCTCTCTTTTATGAGGTAATTCAATCCTCAGCAGAGTAAAGCATCCAATCATATTAAAGCATCTTGAACAATTGCTGCTTCCTTTCTAATTTTAATCCACCCATTTTGGAGTTGGGTAATCTTCAAAGATAAGCCACTGTGCCATAGCTACAACAGTTGAACTACATTTTAAAAATCAATA
The DNA here is from genome assembly GCA_014839935.2 of Entomophthora muscae. Taxonomy (NCBI): domain Eukaryota; kingdom Fungi; phylum Entomophthoromycota; class Entomophthoromycetes; order Entomophthorales; family Entomophthoraceae; genus Entomophthora; species Entomophthora muscae. Next base: position 38,958 of record QTSX02005177.1, read on the forward strand.
TATTAAATTTATGTTTATTAAAGACTGTATGGCTTATATTCTCATTCCAACATAATTTAACCCACGCTCCACCAAAATCAACCTTCATGCTTAAAAAGATGCATAAAGGATGAGCCAGATTAAGCTTCTGGCTTAACAATTGTCTTTAAATTTAAAGATTATATAAAAGCAATTCAGTTAAATCTCTTACAGCTTGAGCTCACTTGAGCAACATTACAGACAGACTCGCTTTTATGTATGTTAATTAGTCTAATCTGGTATTGGAAATAACGGGAGGCTTTTACTGACTCCTCTTTGTAAAATCAAGAAAACTGGATGGTAACTTTTGTCAATGATCTGGACAACACAAGCATTCTGGCTACCGCCAACTTACTTAACATTGCAACATTGCCCAATTTGGTGCCCTTCTAATATACAGTTTGACATACTGGGAATGGCAACCAAGCAATATCACATAAATGTCCAAGTATCCAGTGGCTTAAACCCATCCCACACATGATCAACCCCTAGGTTCAATCCAACTAAATCTCCACCACAGCCCAATCTATATAAGTCTAAAAAATTATCCAATAAAAGATACTTTTCTTCTCTCCTAATTCTATATTTGAAGCTTCCCCAAAAGGCACTCCTTATCACTGGTAGCAGCTACAGTTTTTTTGACCACACCCATGAAAGAGAAAATGACTGACCAAAATCTGCCCACATTTGCTCATGTACTCAACCAGCCCACATCCCAGGAGATCTGGAAAACATACTTCCAATCCCATGACATTGACAAAGATATAGCTAGTGGATGCACTGTATTCAAAGGTCTGGTCATGCCAAAAGCATGCACCAAGATAATTCAATACAGTTGCTCTCTTCAACCACAAACAAACGCACAACTACCTATCACAGGTGAGGTTACCAACATCAAATACATTGGTATTAAAAATTTCTTTGTTAAAAACAAAGAAAATGTCATCAACTGGCTAGACCACTCAGCCGCTAAAATCTGTGCCAGCCACATTCCCCACAAAAAATGGGTCCAGGAAGCCAGCAAGTGCCTGTATGAGGCCGCAGCTAACTGGTTTGTCACCTGGGTTGGCTCACAAACTGACAACCAGCTTGACAACTGGGAAGAGTTCAAAGCAGACATCACATACAATTTCTGCTTCATAAATCCCTCCAAGACATTGTAATACAGCTCAGCAATCTTCCTCAAAAGACCACTATCATAGCTTACACCAATGAATTTGAGGAAATATGCCGCAAATTCCAAAATCCAGCACAAGCTGACAATTTACAAACCAGAGCATCATTCATCAACATAATGAAACCCTCTGTTGCTACCCTCATCTGTCCAGAGGCTAATACCTCCATGCCTGTGCTCATTGCAGAAGCCAAGTGCGTGGAAACATGGAATATGCTGCACACAACAGCAATCACTCCTAAAATGGCAATGGCAGAGAAAACTCCAATGGAAACAAATGCCAAAACACCAATCATAGCAACAGCAGCTCCAATCACAACAATGGCAATCACAGCCAAAGTTAAAATTGCTCCTGTCCCAAGAAAGAGGACACCACTGAAGTAAACAATGCTAAATCAGCAACCTACTATGAATCTGACCCCACATTCTCTGACCTTTAAGGTATCAAAACAGAGAGAACAGGGGAAAGAGGAGGGGGAACAGGCTTAAGTGGCCCTGTCTCCCCCCAAATGACAAGAAACTGTACCAAGGCACAAACTTTGCTGCTTGCATCCCATGTGTTCCGAATCTCCATTTTTATGAACTTAAAAATTAAAGATTGCTCACAACTTCTTGTCTACCCATGCACTTATAAATCCCATACACATAAAATTTTATTTGACTCTGGTGCACAACAAACTATGGTTAGCAAACTATTTGTAACCAAATACAAAATACCAGTTATTAAATCCAACTTTAAATATGCCAGAATGGCAGAAAAATCAAAGATTCTACTCAAAGGCAAAACAACTCCCTTCAGAATTGACCTCCAAGGCACACAAACGTCCATAAAAGGAATTGTCATGAACAATATAAACTACAACATTGTAGCAGGCATGGACTGGTTCACCTGAGTGAACCCCAGCATATGTTGGAAAACAAAAACCATGACAATCAAACACAACAGAGTCAATTTTCTCATCCTCAAAGAACCCAGTGACCTCATTCTAAGAGACATAGTATTTGTCCAGGTCATAAACCAAGACAGCTCAGAACGTCTAACCAAATATAGTACCCTCCACATAATGAGGTACACCAAATTCAATAATATACAAACAACCAAAATCCAATGCCCAGAAATTGCGGCACTCCTAAATGAATACACCCATATATTCAAGGAAGAGCTCAAAGAGTTATCACCCAAACGGGAGGTCAAACGTGGATTTGACCTGTATAAAGCCATGCCTAAACCTGCAACTTTCTACAGACTCTTCCCCATAGAGACCCAAGCCCTCAAAACACACATTGAGGACAACCTAGCTGTTATAAAATTAACAGCTTTGAGGCCCCGGGCAGGAATCAAACCCGCTCTTAGCCACCAGGCGGGGCTAATGGGCAGGGGAGATTTGCCCACACCTGTTTTTTTGCTTTTTGAAGCAAATCCAGGTGCAAGAATCATTCCTTCCCTGGTGGCAGCTGAGGGGCCTGTTCTGGGCCCCAAAAGCTACGCCTAAGCCTTGATGGGTTGGGCTGGGCCTAGGCAGGCCTTTTTTAGCTGCCCTGTAAACCCAGATCAAGCCCACCCTCCATTAAGTAATTTGGGGTCCCCAATTGGGGACCCTTTTTTAATCAAGTTCCTTGGGATCAGGAAAGCCTGTCAAGCCAGTCTAAAAAAGGTGATTGAATTGGGAAAACCCCCATAACCCCAGAAGCCAAACCTGCCAGAACCAATGGCCAGCCAAGCCAAGATGGATCATCAAAAAGCCAAACAACTGTTCCTGAAAACCCCAAAAATGACCACAAAGCAGCCAACCAAACAGCAGAACCTGAGATGTCAAGCTTTGCCACACAGATAGCACCAGAAGAATTCCCAGAGGCACTTGCATGTGAGTAAGTATATTAATCAGAAGCACTTGAAAAAGTTCTGTATTGTCATCCTTACCAAATAAAGTTATTATGAACCTTTGGTTCATCAATCTGTTTTCATAAATATTTTTGTTACTCTTCCATCTGCATACACCCAAGTGTCAGTACCCACCCACTGAGATAGATAGCCAGACTCCAGTTGAAAAAACCAAAGCCTTTGACTACAAACCATTTAGCCCTGTGCATTTCACTGAGTATCCCCCAAATCCTGACCATAAACCCTGGACTTTGGAAGACTTGCAGTGGTATACCTGCCCAAATGCACCCCAGGAACCCTACCAATTTTTCTGTGATGGCAAAGCAATCACCATATACCCTTTGATCTTTAACAGGAAGTACAAAAATCCTGCTACCTACCTGGTCCCCATGAAACCACCCCCGACACTTGAACTGACCATATCAACCCCAACCACCTCTGGTTCCACTGGCCAGAGTAGTCAATTCCTGGGAGTGCTTTACCTGGTACTCACAGGATTAATTGACTCCACCTTGCCAGCAGCTGGGCCTTGGGCTGTGGCTGGGAAGGCTCTTTCCTACCTGGTAAGTTAGGTCCCATCATCTGATGGGCCATGCCAGTGCCTGCTTTGACTCCTCCCTCACCTGCTGGAGCTCCACAGTACTCTTGGTATCCTGACACTAGCCAAGGGATTCATTTGCCTGCCGGAATCCCCATGGGGACAGCAGTGTTCTTTGTAAAGAAAAAGAATGGCACTCTGGTCTATTAACTGACTACAGAGCACTAAATGTAAGCACAGTAAAAAATAAATATTCCCTCCCACTCATAGAGGACCTGTTTGCAAGACTCTCAGGAGCCAAATTGTCATGATCTGAGGCGCGGCACAGAGTCACAACAGGAAATCCTAACCTTAGGATTAGATTTGACTAAGTCTTGGCTATAATGGCAGGGAAGGCTATGTAATTACCTTGTGGCCCTGAATGAATAATATCTACTAGATGTGATTAGAGAGGCGCAAAAGTACATGGAGACACAAAGACAAAAATGTGAATATAACTTAATTTTATTGGAAAACAGGAAATAGATTATATAGGGGTTTGTAATACCACAAAACAATACCAGGACAATAGGATCACTTGCCACAAGCATGAGTGGGGCAAGTGAGTTGCGTAGGATCAAGAAACTGAACAATTGTATTTCCCAATTTGGAGCCAGCCTCATTTCAAAGGGCAAAAGCAAAAGAAAAAGATTTATCCTCAAAATAACCTAACAAAGGCAAAATCAAAACATAGTGAATGGTGGCATTCACAACATTACCCCCCTCTAGATTGGCCTTAGGGTGGTGATACTTGTGGAGGAACTTAGCATGCACACAAGTAAAAGGTCAACCACTAGAAAGGAGCTTTACCATATAATCCAATCCTTGCTTTAAGATCACTTCTAAGGGCCCAATCCACAACAAGTCTATCTTATGAGCTTGTCCTCCTACTCTGTATTAATAATACAAAATGTGGTCTCCAATAGCAAACTCAGGCAGGGAGGATCTCCTGGCATTATCAGGGGAGAGCTCCAGCAGCTTGGTCTTATAGGTGGACATATAGGAAGTAGTCTGTATATCAATGATGAGGTTGACTAGATCTTTGATATGTCCAGGGTTCATGGCCTTATCAGAGGAGAGTAGGGGGGCCAGGAGTGACGGGGTAGTGGCTTCACAACCATACAGCATAGCAAAAGGGGAATACCTGGTGACAAAATGCTTGCTAAGGCAATAGGCAAAGAGAGCAGCAGGTAAGTATAGATCTAAGTTGGCGGCGTCAGAGTAAGTAAGCTTCCTCATTATAGAAACCAGCGTTGAGTTTGCACGCTCAACTGCCCCATTGATGGAAGGATTATAAGGGGCGGAGAAAGACTGGTGAGACCCCAAGGCTTCAACCACCAAGGTCACTAACTTGGCGTTGAAGTTAGTCCCATTTTCAGACAACAACACTTGAGGGCATCCATGGCAAAAGAATACATCTTGCAACAGAAAGGCAGCAGTTGTCTTGGCAGTGATGTTCTTAGTAGGGCAAGCTTCTACCCACTTGCTAAAATGATCAACAGCAATTAGGATAAAGCGGCAACCAGAGCAAGAATAGGGGAGAGGCCCTAAAGAGTCAATGCTGACAGTATGAAAGGCGTGTTGAGGGGGGACTAGCTTGAACTTATATGAGGCAGCTTGTGGTTGCTGGAGCTGGAAATCATGGCAACTAGCAATGACATCTGGAATCAGCAGGAAAAGGTTCTTCCAGAAATAGTTTTTCTGGAGCCAGTCATAGGTCTTGACAATGCCTCCATGTCCCGTCTCCTTATGAGCTTAAAGCACCAATAAAAGGCAAAGAATAGACTGTACATAATGTAGGTAACAGTCTCATACTTTCTTGAAAAGCTATTTGTCACAAACGAGTGTGTCTTCAGATAGTTTGGATAGGGCAATATGAACTTCTTATGTCTCATTCTCCCAGGAGAAAGTATATCCAATTAGTTCATATAGTCAATCAGCCTCAGCAGGGTGTAGAGCAAGGATGGGCATTCTGGATAATCCATTAGTGTTCTGATGTTGAATCCCAGGATGGTTTAGTACTGTGAAGTTGTAACCTTGCAGGCAGAGAGCCTATCTAGCTAGTTGTCCTTCTGGTTCCTTGAGTTGCTGTAGCCATTTGAGCAAAGCATGGTCAGTAACCACAGTGAAATGGGTGCCATACACATAGTGGCGGAACTGCTTGGCAGCATGCAGCACAGCAAGGAACTTCTTCTCAGTCACACTGTAGTTCTTCTCATGCTTTTTCAGGACACAAGAAGTATAAGCCACAGGATGATCCACACCTAAATTGTCTAGTTCAGCCAAGATGGCTCCAATAACTAGGTTGCTAGTATCAATGTATAGGATGAGCTCCTTATTGTAGTCAGGATACACTAAGATAGGAGCCTCCTTGAGTTTCTGTTTGAGGGTCTCAAAAGCTTGCTGCTGGCTAGCAGTTCATTTGAAAAGGACATTACGTAACAACTGGACCAAAGGTTCACTCATATTGGCAAAGTCAGGGATGGACTATCTGTAGTAACCCATCATGCCCAGAAAGACTTATACTTCTCGCAGGTTGATGGGGGAAGCATTTTTTCAATGGCTTCAACTTTATTAGTCATTGGGCAAATCCCCGTATGAGTGACTTCATGCCCCAAGAATTCAAGATGCTCTTTGAAGAAGGTACACTTAGAGGGTTTTAGTTTAAGGCCAGCCTCTCAAATCTTTATGAACACCTCCTTAAGATGGGACAGGTGGTTGGTAAAGGTAGCACTAAAGACATTTTTATCATCTAAGTACACTAAAAAACACAAGAGCTTCAAATCACAGAGAATGGAATCCATGGCTCATTGGAAAGTAGCTGGAGCATTTCAGAGTCCTTGCAGCATTTGAGTGGGTCAAACAATCCTTCAGAAGTGATGAGCATAGCCTTCTGTCTATCTTTGGGAGAGAGATCAACTTGCCAGTATCCAGAAGCCAGATCCATGGCAGAGAAGAACTTAGAGTCCCCAAGGCAGCAGAGAGCATCATCAATGTGTGGTAAAGGGTAGGAATCCTTTTTAGTTAAAGAATTCAAGTGTTGGTAGTCCATCACAATACAATGACTTCCATCCTTCTTCTTCAGTATGGGCAAGGTGGAAGCCTATGGACTTTGGGAAGGAGCAAGCAGTCTAGAGTCTAAAAGTTGCTTAAGCTCTTTATACACCTGAGCATCTTCTACTTGACTGCAGAGGTAGGGTTTAGCACAAAAGGGGGGAGCATCACCAGTATCAATCTGGTGAATGACGCCTTTGGCTAACTCATAATCTGTGCTGTTCTTAGCAAAGATATCCAAAAACTGGTCCAGTAGGTCAAGCACCTCTTTCTGTTGAACCAGAGATATTTGCAGGAAGTCCTGGGCAGTGAACAATGATAGGACTTGTGGCTCATCCTCAGGTAAGTTAAAGTCCTGGAGCGTACCAAAGGAATGGAGAGATAGGACTTCAGGAGCATTCAATGACTTGCCATAGCCGACAACCTTCCCTTTAGACACATGTATGGGGAGAGCAGTCAAGTTGGCAATCAGCAGTTGAACAGGGTCTTTATGAGAGACATTCAAGATTCCTGGACAGAGATAGGGTTTGTTGTGCCCTAGCAAGGGAGGAGAGTACAACTCTAGGAATGTATGCTTGGGCAGCTCATACAATATTTGGGAGTCTAGGATAGTTTGAGACCCAGGCAGAATAGTCACAGCAGAAGTGGCCAAGAGAGGAATCCCTTCTGAAGCAGGGCAAGCCATAGGAGGATACTTATGTTGGAGGAATTGGTTTGGTATTTTAGAGTGAAAACACCAGTGGGGTATTCTAAGGCGCATGTCTTGAGGCGCTTCCCAGGAACTTTAACTGGATCTTCAAAGATCAAAGCAACCTCATACCCTAATATAGAGAGGTAGCTGTCCTTTAAGTTAATGATCTCATTATATTCTCTAAGTAATTGAGTACCAACTAACAGGCCATAGCTCTCATTCTACAAGACAACGGCAGGCACAGCCAAGAGAGCTTGCCAAATTGCATGGGCAGAGCAGAATAAGCTCTTATAGTGCAAGTCATGGACAGCCCAGCTGTGCCATACAACTGATGATAGTTAAGGTTGCAGGAAAGTTTGAGTTTCTTGACAAGCTTTGAGGAGACAACATTAACAGGAGACCCTGTGTCTAGGACAGCCTTAATTTTCACCTTTTGGATGAATATTTCAACACAAGCAGTGGTGAAATCAAAGAGAGGGAGGACAGCCAGAATGTCTTGGGCTTCTTTTAATTCTTTGTCCCACTTTTCAATCATGCATCTGAGGCCTGGGAACTCCTTATAGACCATCTGGAGAGGGAGCAAGACAGAGGCCTTTTTGAACACAGTATCAGTGACCTCAGCAGCTTCTTCAGAAGACTCAACAATCACAGGAGATCTCTTGGCTTGGGTGAGGTAATGGCAAGAGACAACCTCCTTGGCTTCAGGCAGAGGCTTGGCGGTTTTAGTAGTCTTCTCAGAACATAGCTTATAAGGGACTGTAATAGTTTCAGGGATGGCCAGGACAAAGTACCCATAGGTATCAGGATCTTCTACATCAGAATTGTCCATGTCAGAGTCATCAGATATGTTGTGGAATAGCAGCAGAATGGGAGGAGTCTCATTGTCAGCAGGCTCAGAGTCAGCAATGGAGGGGGGAACTGGAGAAGACTGGGAAGAATTGTCAACCAAGAGCTCTCTGCCTCTAGGTTGACTGTTCTTTTCCCGCCTGTTCTTTGGGATCAGCTCCTTCAACTTGAGGGTTAGTGCAGACCCGAGAATGGTGACCTATTTGTCCACAGTTATGGCAACCCTGTTGTCAAGTTGGATCCTGCAAGTTCATGGTAAGGATACGCGGCCCACGTGAAGACAAACCAAAGGTAGAGGCAGAACAATTCTCCCGCACAACTGCCCCAGAATGGGCAAGGTGCATATCCTGCAACAGTGTCTTTATGCTCTTCATGGAAGAAATCATGGCTTTATGGGCCTTGAAGTGAAGACACAGGAGCTGGTTAACCTGGAGGGCTTGAGCATAAGTCATTTATGCTTCATGTGCAGTCAACTGGCAGTTTGTGATCAGTTGTTATCCTTCCAGGTAGAATCTATCTGAAAATTCAGCTAGGGTCTCCTTTGGTTTGAAGGCAATGTACATGAAGGCATCCTTATTCACTTCCAAACTAAGATCATCACCAAACTTGTCAATCAGAAGTTGCTTCATATCTTCCCAAGTCTCAATGGTGGACAGCTCTGTCACAACTACCTCTTGTCAGGTTGGGTGTAGACAGGTCAGTATGTGTTCCTTCTTGACTTCATCTGAGGCTCTTCTCATGGCAGTTTCATAGATAGTTAGGAAAGCTGCAATGGTTGAGGTTTTGGGGTCAAAGACTTGCTTAAAGATAGGCTTGAAATGTGCTTCTGGAGTTGGGCCACCATTGTTGCTATTGAGTACATTTATGCGTGGGGAGAATTCTGCTTCTGACTCAATGGGGGGATGCATGGCCCACAGCTGGCAAATACTATCTTTGAGGCTAGTCAAGGTGTCAGCAGTGCAGGTGCCTGTATTATTAGCAAGGGTGGTCTGCTGCTCAGTAACATCCAGGCGCTGACCCTGTGTAGTTACTACCAAGTAAAGCTCAGCCAGTTGGGAAGTAAGAGATGGGCCTACAAAAAAGTCAAGGTAAAACCTGTCATTTACTGAATCAACCACTTCACTTAGTTCTTGTATGTCTTTATCAAGATCAGAGTGATCTTGCTTCAGGAGGTCCACTTCATTGGCTAGAGCTATCAACTCTCTAGCACAATAAATGTGGGGGGCTCATGACAAGCCAGGGCAACAACCATCTTCACCAACAAATCCAGGTGGACTAACAACAGATACCATTGCCTCACGCAAAGTAGCAACCTCTTGTTGTAATTCAGCAACCTGAGCCGTCAGCGCAAGCACTTGAGGGTCAGGCTGAGGGACTTTGGGGGGCAATCCTGACTGCAGGTAGATGCTCTTAAATCTCAAATGTCATCCCAGAGCCTCTGTTCTCTATCTGCTGGCTCATTGGATGGAGGAGAAGGTGGGGTATCTGCTTTGGAGGCAGACAGCTCAAAACTTGAGTCTGGAGTTTGACAATGGTGGCACCGGTAGCAGCCCTTTCTTGATCAAAGTCCTCACCAAGTTTGTGGAGGCCCTTTGCAGCATGGACCACTACTTGCTGCAATTGGTCAAAGGAATAAGCACTGAACCTGTTAAGTTGTACAAGTTGTTCAAATTTGGTGAGATAGGCGTTTAAAGTAGAGTCTACTTGGGCACGCCAGGGCTGTTTCAGTTGGTAGAACTCATGAAGGCGCTCTCTGACATACTCAGGGATGAATTGGCGCATTTTTTTGATGGAAGTGACCAAAAAAGACTGAGAGGTGACAGAATTGCGCTAATTGTTGGATACTAGGGAAAACAGGGAATGAAACCACTGCTGGTAGGCTGCAAACTGATCCCAGTGATGAGTGATGGCGGCTTCAAGTAATGAAATCTCCTGAACGTAGAGCCCTAATACCATTTGATGATGGGCTAAGGCAGTTTGTACAAAAGAGGACAATAAATGCTCAGAAGAGTTAGCTGCTGAGAGGAGATGCTATGGAAATTGTGGTGCTACAATCAATTTGTAGTATTCTTCCCGGTTAAACTAAAGCTGGAGGCAAGTGATAGCCCCATCATGGGCTATCCTAAGGGCTACTGCCATGACTTGTTCTAAGCCAGGGGTACCCAAAGGGTAGGCCACTAGGTGGGGATCACTCCCAAGGTTCAGCATAGTAGGAACAATAGGCAGGTTGGCAATGTCTTCTTCAATAGGAGGACTGGTAATTTCAGGTGAAGTTGGCTCTTGTGTAGGAGGAGGAAAAGGTCCTGAAAACATAGTTGTGAAGGAGGTAACCAAGGGGCTTACAGCTCCTGTAGTGAGCACCATTTTTATTGTGATCTGCAGCGCAGTACAGAGTCACAACAGGAAATTTTAACCTTAGGATTGGATTTGTACTAAGTCTTGGTTAGAATGGCAGGGAAGGCTATGTAATTAACTTGTGGCCCTGAATGAATAATATCTACAGACATGGTTAGAGAGGCGCCAAAGTACATGGAGACACAAAGACAAAAATGTGAATATAACTTAATTTTATTGGAAAATAGGAAGTGAATTATATAGGGGTTTGCAATACCACAAAACAATACCAGGACGGTAGGATCACTTGCCACAAGCATGAGTGGGGCAAGTGAGTTACGCAGGATCAGGAAACTGAACAATTGTATTTCCCAATTTGGAGCCAGCCTCATTTCAAAGGGCAAAAGCAAAAGAAAGAGATTTATCCTCAAAATAACCCAACAAAGGCAAAATCAAAACATGGTGAATGGCGGCATTCACAACACAAATTTTTCTCCAAAATTGACCTTACCTCAGGTTATAACCAGGTTGAAGTGAAGGGAAAGGACATACCAGAAACTTTTTTCTGTACACAATTTTATTCCTTGTATGTAGGGTAATGAACTTTAGGATGTCCAACGCTCCCACAACGTTTGTAACCATGATGAAACAAGCTCTAAATGGCCTCTCAAATACATTATGCTACCTTGAAGATATCATCATATTCTCAAAAACAAAAGAGGAACACCTCACGCATGTCTGCAAGACACTTAATTGACACGCAAAGCACAAACTTTATGCAAAATCAAGTAAGTGCTAATTTATGGAAAAGGAACTCCTGGTCTTTGGCCACATTGTCTCTGACTGTGGCATCAAAGAAGATCCAGGCAAAATAAAAGCCATAAACAACATGCAACGCCCCACCTCCATTAAACAAGTTAAATGCTTTCTCAGAATGGTAGCTTACCTAAGGAAATACATCAAAGACTGCAGGAAACTCACCTCACCAATCAATGACTTAACCAAGGGTAATGCCAAAAAGAAATTCATCTGGACACCAGAATGCAACAAGAATTTCTAACTATTATAACAAGCTTTGATTGAAGCACTAATCTTGCAATACCCTAATAACAACGGGTGCTACAAGCTTGAGTCAGATGCCAGTGACACCGCCATTAGCGCAGTCCTATGCATCTGCCAGCCAGGGCAGCAAGACTTCCTTCCAGTATGTTATTAAAGTAGATTTTTAACCAACACTGAGCAGAGGTACCCAATACACAATAAGGAATTCCTAGTAATATATCACACATGAAAAAAATGGAGATGTTATCTAGAAGTACATTTAAACGTCTGAGTACTAACTGACCATAAATCCTTAATCTACTTTAAAACTCATAATGCACTCACACGGCAAAAAGCCAAATGGATGTCCCTGCTAGAGCAGCTCAATTTGTGTATCCAATACAAAAAGGGGGCAGAGCTGGTCATGACTGATGCTCTCTCTAGGCTATGTCAGCCTAGAGAGGATCACCCTGACCACCTGGACCCTGACTGGCCAAACCTATACAATACTGAGTATAAAACCAAAGGGGAAGATCCCTCAACACATCAACTAACCCACAATACATTAGTAAGAAACAAAAAGTATTTACATGTATCAAATGGCACTGTATACCGGATCATCAATGATAAACATGTTCCCTACATCCCACTTGCACAAAGAGTTGATACCATATTAAGACATCACCACCTACTAGTACATATAAAGGCTAACAACCTATACCTCACTTAAAAGAGATAGTATGGTGGCCCAATCTCAAACAAGATATAATTGATGCTCTGAAAAAGTGCACAGTGTTCAAGAAATACTCCAGCACAAAAGCTCTCCAGCTAACGGTCAACCAGTACCTGACCCTGAACCATTCAAGGTTTGGGGACTAGACATAGTGTACCCCTTCCCAGAAACAAAAACAAACCAACATTTCTTAATTTTATCAATCAACTTTGCCACACACTGGCCCATCTTCTGGGCATCAAAAGGACCACAAAGCAGAAGCCAAAAACTGATTCATTATCAAAGCAATCATATCCAGCTACGGCACCCCAGACAACATCATAACTTATGGAGCAAACAAGTTATCAGGTCACGTAGTAAACAACAACTTAAAATGCAAAAACATTAAACATTCCACAACCTTGCCATACAGGTACAGGCAAATGGCAGAGTTGAAGGCCTAAACAGCAGTCTTATCAGGACCCTAGAGAAAATAATGGATGGCAAAGCCAAAGACACATGGCCACTATACATGAAACATGTATTACTGGTATCCTGAGTCTGGACTGATCAAGGAACAGGCTAATCACCATTTGAACTAACATACAGATACAAACCAGAAATATTTACCCACAACAAGAAGCCATATGTAAAGATTCCCCTGGGGAAACCCCCCACAGTGGAACAAGTACCAACACTACAACACATACACCTCAAAGCTAAAATAGCAGAAACAAAAAGACTCAAGGCACAAAAGGTAACCTCTATAGAGGAACCACTCCCCATCAACTCCCCAGTCTGGGAACAGAAAGAAGCTAGACTCAGTACACAGAGGACCAGGAAGAATCATCAGATACCAACCAGACAGGAACACCTACCTAGTGAAATTCCAAGGTGCCTGTTGTGTTTGGCTCCTGGGGACAACATCCAGGAGGACACGGCAGGTAATCTTTTTTAACAAAAGATTTGAGGTTAGAAGCTAGCCTTGGGTTAGCCTTCAGGGCAAAATTAAGGGCATATACCTTAATTTCCTGGAATACAAGATGTGAAAGTCCTTTTGGCAAAAAGGACAGGAAAAAGCTTGAAGATTATTAAAGCCAACGCAAATGTGGATAAACTTGTCTTTATTAGGATAATTGATTCTACTTAAATAGTAGACAAGGGAAAGTGATCACTCATTAGATAGAAAGAGTGACTGAGGGGGTCACATTGAGATGAGGTCATACCAGGATCAGACAAGGAAAGGTATGGTATTCCGGAATGGGTGGATATTGGCCCAGACCCATTTACAAAAAGCAAAGAATTCCCAAACTCAAAAGCAAAACCAGTCAAATATTTGCAATTATCATTATTTGAAGGCCATATCAAAATAGCATTAATGGCGCAATTCCCAACATCTCCCCCCTCAAGATTGGACACAGGGAGTTGATATTTGAAAAGGAATTTGAAATGGACCCGGGCAAAAAGACGTCCAGAGGACAGCAATTTCACAGTATACTTGACACTCTTTTTAAATGTGACTTCACAGGGCCCAACCCAGAGAGAATCTAGCTTATGAGATCTACCACCTGTACAATTCTGGTAGTAGAGAACCAGCTTGCATATTTGATACCCAGGGAGGGGGCTCTAGCAGCATTGGACGGGGAGAGCTCTAGAGCCTTGACCTTGTAAGCAGTGGAATAAGCTGCAGCTTGGATGTCAATGATACAATTAGTTAAGTCTTTAACATGAGCCTCAGGATTTTCAGACTCATCAACTTTAATCAAGGGGGGGGGTCCCAAGATTGAGGGGGTGGCGGCTTCACGTCTATACAGCATAGCAAAAGGGGACTGACCATTTACTTGGTGTCTACTGAGTTGGTAAGCAAAGAGGGCAGCAGGGAGGAACATATCCCAATTGGCAGCATCAGAGAGAATGAGTTTCCTCATTATGGACACCAGGGAGGAATTGGCTTGTTCAACAGTTCCATTGGTTAAAGGGTTACATAGCACAGAGAAAGATTGGTGGGTACCCATAGCTTTGACAATAGACATGATGAGACAAGCATTAAAGTTGGTACCATTTTCAGAAAGCAGGACTTGAGGGCAGCCATGTTGGTAGGAGATATCTTGCAGCAATAAAGTAGCAGTGGTATTAGCAGTTATATCTTTTTTAGCTCTGGATTTGTCCCATTTGCTAAAATGGTCTATGGCAACTAATATAAATTGACACCCAGACCTAGACTAAGGGAAAGGCCCAACAGCATCAATAATCACAGTGTGGAAAGCATGCTTAGGGGGGATGATCTTGAATTGGTGTTGGGAAGGGTGAGGGTGTTGGAGTTGACACAAATGACAGGAGTCAAGAACATCAGGGATCAGAAGGCGCATGTTCTCCCAGTAGAAGTTCTTGCATAGCCAGTCATGGGTTTTGGCTATACCCCCATGCCCAGTGACAATATGAGCTTAGAGGATAATGGCTATCCTTATACTAGGGAAAACTTAGGGTAAATAGACATTGTTGACTTTTTTGAAGAGCTGCCTATCTCAAATTACAGTGTCCTTGGATAGGGCTTGTAGCGCCAGTCAAATGTCTTCTGGCTCGGTGGTCCAAGAGTCAGGGTACCCTATTAATTTGTATAGGCAATTAGTGTCAGCAGGGTGGATAGCTAGTATTGGCATCCTTGACAAGTCATCAGTGTTCTGATATTGGGCCCCAGGACAGTTTATCACAGTGAAATTGTACCCTTGCAGATGCAGAGCCCAACATGCTAGTTGACCTTCAGGTTCCTTTAGTTGTTGCAGCCATTTGAGAGAGGAGTGATCTGTGACCACCGTGAAGTAAGTCCCATATATGTAGTGCCTGAACTATTTTACAGCATGCAGCACTGCCAGACATTCCTTTTCAGTGACACTGTAGTTCTTCTTATGCTTATTGAGGACCCGTGAAGAGTAGGCTACAGGTCAATCCACGCCTTTGTTATCAAGCTGGGCTAAGATGCACCCACAGCTACTCCACTAGCATCAGTATACAAGATGAACTCTTTATCATAATCAGGATAAACCAAGATAGGAGCCTCTTTGAGCTTGGCCTTCAATGCTTCAAATGCTTGTTGCTGGCTGTCAGTCCACTCAAAGGGGACGTTGCAAAGCAGTTGGACAAGGGGTTCACTCAGTTCAGCAAAATCAGGTATGAACTGTTGGTAGTAGACCATCATACCAAGGAATACTTGGACCTCTCAAAGATTTGTGGGGGTAGCATCTTGTCAATGGATTCCACCTTATTATTCATGGGGAGGATTCCCATTTGAGTGACCTCATGACCTAAGAACTTAAGTTGCTCTTTAAAAAAGGAGCACTTGGAGGGTTTGAGCTTCAAGCCAACTTTGCAGATATTGATGAAGACAGCCTTGAGGTGTTTCAAATGGTTGGTAAAGATAGCACTGAATATGGTGATGTCATCAAGGTACACAAGGACACAAGAGAGCTTTAGATCTTGTAGGATGGAGTCCATAGCCCGTTGAAATATAGCAGGGGCATTGCAGAGTCCTTGGGGCATACAAGTGGGTTCAAAAAGGCCTTCTGAGGTGATAAGCACAGCATTCTCTCTATCTTCAGGAGATAAGTCAACTTGCCAGTATCCAGAGGCTAGATTCATGGCTGAGAAAAACTTGGAACCACCCAGCTGTCTGAGAGCATCGTCAATTCTGGGCAAGGGGTATGAGTCTTTCTTAGTGAGATAGTTCAGGTAGCAATAGTCCATTACAATGTGATGTCCTCCATCCTTCTTCTTGAGGATCAGTAACAGGGAGGCCTAAGGGCTCTGAGAGGGAGCTAGTAGCCCAGTGTCTAAGAGCTGCTTAAGCTCCTTAGATACTTGAGCATCATCTACCCTACTACAGTGGTATGGTTTGACACAAAAAGGGGGTGCATCACCAGTATCAATCTGATGGATGACCCCTTTAGCCAGGCCATAGTCCGTAGGTCCAGAGGCAAAGATGTTGCTAAACTTATCAAGCAGGTCCAACATGTCTTTTTGTTGGATGGGAGACAATTAGGGGAAGTCAGCAGCGGTGAATAAGGAGAGAACTTGGGGATTGTCTTCAGGTAGATTGAAATCACTAAAAGTTCCAAAAGGGTAGAGGAATGCCACTTGTTCTGCCCCCAGTATTTGACCATACCCTATAACCTGGCCTTGGGTCACCTGCATGGGCAGGGCTGTCAGGTTAGCAAGCAGTAATTGTACAGGCACTTTGTGGGTTTGATCTAGAATCCCTGGACACATGTGGGGTTCTTTACGGCTTAGGAATTCAGGTGAGTAGAGTTCCAGTAAACTTCTTGTCAGGTAGTTTGTAAAAAATCTGAGAATCAATCACCACTTAGGAGCCTGGAGGAATATGATAGCTGCTGGGGCAAGAAGAGGTACCCCTTCTTCCGCAGGGCAGGAAGGAGGAGGGGTCTGCATGTTGGAGGAGTGAGCCCTATACTTGAGAGAGAAGATACCTGTGGGGTACTCAAGCACACAAGTTTTAAGCCGTTTTCCTGAGAGGCGCAGAGGTTCCTCAAAAACCAAAGGGACCTCATATCCTAAGAGTGAAAGATATCCATCTTGTAAGTTTACAATCCGGTTATACTCTCAAAGGAATTGTGTACCAATTAAGAGGCCATAGCTTTCATTCTCAAGGACTACAGCAGGGGAAGCAATGAGGAGTTTCCCAAACCTCATGGGTAGAGCAGAGTAGGCACCAATGGCCCAAGTTTGTACCATGCTAGCTGTGCTATACTGCTGAGTGTAGTTGAGATCAGGGTCCAGCTTAAGTTTCTTCATTAGTTTTGAAGATACTACATTGAATGGAGAACCCGTGTCCAGGATGGCTTTGATTTTAACCTTTTGGATTGATACTTCCAGGTGGGTTGTATCTTTCCCAAAGGGGGGCAAGACTGCCAACACATCTTGTGCAGTCTCTAGCTCCTTCTCCCATTTAGCTAACACGCACCTTAAGGCAGGAATCTCCTTATACACAGTCTGCAGTGAGAGAGATACAGTTACGTTTTAGAAGAGAGCTTCAGCTAGCTCAGCTGCTTCCTCAGAAGAATCAACCAAGACAGGAAGTCAATGAGCTTGAGCTAGGTAAGGATGAGCCACCATGGATTTGGCTTCACTTGAAGGTGCTTGAGAAGTGGTGGTGGTCTTCCCAGAGCAAAGCTTGTACGGAACATAGACAGTTTCTGGAACAGACAGAACAGAATAGCCATAACTATCAGAATCTTCAGGGTCTGAATTACTGGAGAGATTGTGGAATAGGTGAAGAATAGTTGGGCCAGAGGAAGACAGAGCTTCCTCATCAGAAGGATGGTCAGGGAGAGATGGGGGAGTTTGGTCAGAAGAGAGTGTCTCTGTCTCTAAGCTGACCTCTTTTTTCCCGCCTGTTCCTTGGGGTCACAATCTTTCACTCAGGGATTAGTGCAGGTACGTGAATGGTGCCCTATTTGTCCACAGTTATGACAACCTTGCCTCTTAGTCTGTCCATCTTCACCCAGCATCATAATGTGTGGCGTACAATAAGTGGTCCCAGTATTAATGGCTTTATTTTTACGTACCACTGTACCCCCATAGGTCAAATGCATGTCTTACAAGAGTGTCTTAATACTCTTCATGGAAGTGAATGAAGTCTTGTGTGCCTTAAAGTGTAGGGGCAACTGTGGTAAGTTTGACTCCCTTAAACTTGACTCCCTGGTACTTGACATTTTGTCAAGTACCAGGGAGTTGAGTGCCGCATATGTGAATCTATTAGTATTTTTGGCTTAACCAATTTTAAGCTAATTTTACTAGTAATTTAGGGGTTCAAAACCAAAAACCAAGGTTAAATTTACTTGAACTTGACTCTGTTTAATAAATTGGTTAGCTAAAATACTGATTTAAGAGGTAATTTATAAGTAAATTTACTAATAGAAATGAAAAACCAGTTCAACACTCTAAACCAAAAAGTGACCAGTTTGACACTTTTTAAGCCAAATTTTAATTTTATTAATAAAATACATATGCGCTTATATAAAACTTTATTATTTACTATTATATTTTCATTATTAGTGTCCATAGCTGTTGATTAGGCTCCCAAGCACCACTATACTGGATTTAGTGGCATAGACATTAATCAAATACCCCTCTTGTTTTACTTTATGACATTCCTGGGTTTTTGGATTAAGTGGTGCCACATAAATTAAGCCCAATTTATTAAGAGATTTCATATGTAATTTATAAAAAACTAAAACTTGACACTTTCTTTGTTTGACTCTATCCACTTGACACCCAATCAGTTCTGGATTTAACTTATCAAAGGCTCGGAATTAAGGCTAAATTAATATGTGACACACTATGAGTGCCACTCAACACTCACCCACTTGACACTTTAACTTGGGGATTAGTACAGAGAGCTTCTTAAAGTTTTAAACAACACTATGGTTAATAATTCACTCCCAGCTCCCCCCAGCATAACTTAATCACTAATAAACACATTTCCACTCATTTACTTTTTTAACTTATGTTATATTTTTTAAATTTTTGAGCATACAAAACTGCCTTGCTTTTGGGTTAACTTTCAAACCCGGTTTAAATTTAAGCAAGTTTTGTATGTAAAAAACATAGTAAATTTGATGTTTCTGCTCAACTCTGGCATACTTGACAGTGAGAATTCAGCTTTTTCTGGCTGATTGACAGTGCCAAACTTGACACTTTACTATGTTTTGAATTTTCAACTCTTAATAAAAAAATTCCACATAATAATTTCTTTATTTTTTTGTTATTATAATCTACTACTTTTTCTGCTGCTCTCCATATAATTTCATATATTTTTTTGATTTTGAATTAAACTTTTACATTGATTTAACACTAAGATGTTATGCTGAACCTAACATCTTTGATGCTTCATAATAAATTCACTTATTTTCTATGTTTTAACCTTTATATCTATACTTCTAGTTTCTATTTTTCTTCTATTTACTTTTTTATGTTTTTTTATAAATAAAAACTTTATTTGCATACTTATCATTTAACTTTTGCTTTGTTTTACCTGTGTTTCATTGCTTTCAAACTTCTATTATTTACAATGCTAAACTCTTCTTTAGACAAAATCAAACAAGAACAGCCCAAGCGCCAAGCCTCCAAGGGCTCCAAAGAAACTGCCTCCACTCCCAAGCTTGCCAAGAAGCCTGCAAAGGCAAAGTCTCCTACCCCATCTCCTCCTGCTTCATCTCCTCTTAATCCTCTCCTCCTCCACCCTCATCTTCCACATCCCCTTCACCTTCCCCCCAAAATTCCTCCCCCAATAAATCTGATGGTGATCTTACCAACCACTCCTTTTACCACTCAGAGGCCAACTCCAAGCCTAACAAGGAGCGGCATACCAAGAAAGTAAAGGTTGCCAAGGAGCCCACCTCTTCTTCTGGTAAGAAAAAGGAGGCATCCAAGCAGGCCTCAAAGAATCCTTCTCCTCCCCCTCCCAATGGCTCTTCCCCTCCTTCCTCATCTGACCCCCAAGATGAGCCAGAGGATTACTCCAAGAAGTTCAAAGCTTCTGGTCATGTGGCTTGTGATCCACTGGCCATCCACAATATCTGTAATGTGGACAGAGAGTTTAAAGTCCCCAAGCGCTTCCCCTGTTAATTCCTAATCATGTTTGTAAAGGGCGGCCCTGGTTATGTTGCTGACAATTACATCTTTAATTGCAACAACCAAAAGCGGCAGACCAAGAGCAAGCACTTTGTCTGCAAGGATAAGACTTGCGGGCCCGGCTAAACACCAAGGGCTGGGAGCAAGTAACAGCGGAGAAGGGGGAGCACACTTGCAAGCCCCCCAATCACCTAATCACTTGGATGTTAAAATGGTACCTTGTTCAAGTAATACCCACATCCTCTCATCTCTGGGCTTCTGATCTGGCCATAAAGGCTTTGTAACATCTCAAACCCAACAATCTTAATTTGGTACCAACACAAGAGCAGTTGGTCAGATTCATCAGCGATAAGCGTATTGCCGCCAATCCCCCTCCCCCCAAGGCTTTGGACGTCCTCTCTGAGCTCCCACTCACTCATGAGCTTAAGCAGCTTCCAAGTGGGGAGCGCTTCCTGCTCCATGACAACAGGCCTGCCGCCAAGGACCGCATAATCTGCTACTCAACTCAGCAGAACCTAATGGAATTGAAAAGGGCATCAACCTGGCTAGTTGATGGTACCTTTGCCACTTGCCCCCAGATGTTCAAGCAGCTCTGGATGGTCCATGCCCAGATTGACATCCAGGTGATTCCACTTGCATTCTTTCTTCTTCCTGGGGCCACCAAGGCCATCTATACCCGCGTGTTCTCCATCCTCTGCCAAGCAATTGCCCTTCTTCCTCCTGCCAACAATGACAAATCCAAGAAGACTCCCCCCACACCCGCGCCAACCCACCTGCCTCTGACAAGGACCAGGCCACCCTGGACTCGGAGGAAAAGGCAAGGCTAAGAGCTCTTGGGCCTTGCGTGTGCATTATGGACTTTGAGCCTGCTTATTTCAATGCATCTGAGCAGCTGTTCAGCAGGGAGGTGCAGGGGTGCCACTTCCACTTCTGCCAAGCAGTTGCTTGTAACGTGCAGGCCCACACTAAGCTTAGTAGGTTGAGCCAGAGTGATACTTTGGACACCTGCAGATTTGTGCTGGCACAATTTAGTGCCTTGGCTTTTTTAAAGCCAGAGCACACTGCGCAGGGGTTTGAGGTGCTCTCAAAGGATCCCTACATAGTGAAGCACCCAGAGTTCAAGCCTTTCCTTGAGTACTTCAAGCCCCAGTGGATTGGGAAGGTTGTCACACAGAGGCAAGGCAAGGCCTGTGCCAAGGCCAGCTGGAATGTGTACCGGACGGCAGTGAATGGTGAGCTCAAGAATACCTCAGTGCTAGAGGCTTATCACAAACACCTCAAGGCCAACTTTGGGCTCCACCCAAAATTCAATAAGTTTTTCTCCCTCCTGCAGCACAAGCAAGAGAAAAAAATCTCCAAGCTCTGAGATCTCTCCAACCACGTCCCCCCACCAAGCCAACCACCTGCTGTACCCTCTTCACCAAGGCCATCCAGGGTGCAGCCAAGCACAAGTATAAGGCCTCTTAGCTTAAGCAGCAGCTTGAGCTTATTGCCACTGCCCTCCTGGAAGGGGCCAAAATAAAACAGGGAAAGAATGATGAGGAATAAACTTGCTTGCTTGCTCAGTTATATGATTTTTACTTTTAACTTTTAAACTTTAATTTTTACTTATTAGCTTTGATCATTTAGTTTTTAGTTTTAAATTTTAAGTTTTTTAATTTAATTAGATAGCAGTGATTGTTCTATGTATGCTTGGTAAGTTTGAGATGAATATTTATAGTTGAAAGTAAGTGAAATATCTTAACTTTTGTTAATTTCCAAATAAAACATATGATATTCACAGTTGTGCTTATATGAACTATATCAAATAAACATTAATATTTCTTTATATTTTGCATAACTTTATTTGTAGTGTTTTTGTTTATTTTTGGCTGATTGGAATTTTAATTTTTATGGTAATAAAAAAATTTATATTGAAGAGTGTAAATTACATAGTAAAATGAGAAATAATTTCTTATTTCTCCTTATTTTTATTTAACAAGGTACTGTTTTTATTGAATTTTTGAGCTCTCTGGAGTCACTTTAGTATACCATAGCTGTAAGGCTTAATTTTTATATTAAATGTTTTCAGTACATCAAGATCTGTTAATTAAAAAAGTGTCAATTTCCAGTTGTTGATCAGGGCAAAAGCTGAATTATCACTTTACTACAGTGTCAACTACCAGGGAGTCAAGTTTAAGGGAGTCAATCACCATGGAGTCAAACTTACCACAGTTGCCATGTAAGTATAGAAGCTGGTTCACTTTCAAAGCATTTGAACAAGCCGTGTAAGCTTCCCAGGGAGTTAACTATCAACTGGTGATTAACTGTTGGCCTTAAATGTAGAAGCAATCTGCAAACTCAGCCAGGATTTCCTTGGGCTTATAGGCAATGTGCATAAATGCATCCTTCTTGACCTCCAAGCTGAGATCTCCTCTGAACTCCTCAATAAGGAGGCGCTTCATGTTCTCCCAAGTGACAATGGAGGGGAGTTTGGGGACCACCACTTCTTAGCATATGGGATGGAGACAGGTGAGGATATGTTCCTATTTGAGTTCATCAGTAGCCCTACACATTGTAGTCTCGTAAATTGTTAGAAAGGTAGCAATGGTAGAGGGTTTAGGATCAAATATCTGTTTGAAGGTTGGCTTGTAATTTGGGTTGATAGACAAGGAAGAGGACTGACTGTTGTCACCTGGGTTGAGGATGTTAATGGGAGGGTTGCCTTCAAACTCAGATTCAGCAGCAGGCTGTCTAGCCCAGAGGAGTTGAAGGCTTTCCTCTAGGATATCCAAGGTAGAGCTGTTCTGTCCACTAATATCTCTAGTGGTGGCGGCGGCAACTCCAAATTTGTCAATCTTAATTTTTTGCACCAATAAGATGCCAGCAATTCCGTTGAGGTGAGTGGTCAGGAAAGTGGTCTGAGCAACCAAGGGGATGATCTGTCCATTCATTGTCTTGGTAAAACAAGAGAGGTTTTGTACCTCTCTTCCTAATGTGTTCTTCCTATCAGCAACATCATTTGTTACTTCTGAAAGCTGATCCAGTGCACATGCGCAGTTGACCTGGGGTTGGCCTTCCAAACCAGGGCAGCAACCATGATTGCCCTGAGCAGGAGTATTAACAACTTCAGTTTCCTCTTCACCTTCAGACTCAGAGGACAAGTCCTAAGAATTAGAGAGATGTTACCTTAAATACTTGATTTTGCCCCGCAAAGTAGCTACTTGATCAGTGATCAAAGCAATGTGAGGGTCAGGCATAGATTTGACTGGAGGGGGGTTCTGAACAGAAGATTGATGCTAAGTGATAGCCTTGAGCTCAGCTATTGCTTCCCATACCTTGGCTTCAAAATCAGATGGGACCTCAACAGGAGGAGCAGGAGGAGTCATCTCAATAGATGCTACTCTATCATCTACATAACTTTGCACTTGGTATAAGTGTTGCCTAGTGCAGCCTTATCCAGACCATATTGATGCTGCAGATGGCGGCCCCAAGTATCAACATAAGCTCCAACCAATTCAAGTTGAGAATTTATATGTTCTTGTAATTGGTTAAGCTCGCTAACCAGAGTCTCAAAATCCTAGTGATGCTTTAGCAGAGAGGCCTTGATTTGTCCACGCCACACTGCTTGATGCTCATCCAATTTGCATAGTCAATCCTTGATGTATCCAGGGAGCCAGGAATGAAGGTAATTTAGTGAGGCGGTCAAGTACTTCTGGGAGGCCAGCAAGTTGCGCTGGTTATCAGAAATACATGCAAAGAGACTGTGAGACCATTCTTGATATGCCATATTCTGAACATGGTTGTTTGAGACAGCAGTGGCTACAGCATTTATAAGTTGGTTCTGGGATCCTAATGCAAGTTGATGGTGAACCAGGGCGGGTTGGATGAACTGGTTGACCAACACACTAATCATATCCATGGACTCCATCAGCACGGAGGGGAGACCAAAGCCCAAGAGGAAGGAATACAGGTCTTCAGAAGAATACCCAGGACAGAGACCAGGGATAGTATGCATCCCCACAGTGCCAGAATGGAGCAGGGAGCAGGCAGCAGCACGAGCTTGCTCATAGTTGAGAGAGAAAGCTGGAAGGGGGCCCACACAGGCCCAGGGGACAACACCAGTACCATGGGAGTTGAGGAGGCATCGGTGAAATCTTCTTCTAGAGGAGGACTAGAAATTTTTAGAATGCTTGGGTACTTCAGAAACAAAAGGAGAAGGACCAGAGAATGCACATGGGAACGGGGTAACCAAGGGGCTTGCAGCCCCTGTAGTGAGCACCATTTTGTCGTGTTTGGCTCCTGGGGACAACATCCAGGAGGACACAGCGGGAAATCTTAATAAAAAAAGATTTGAGGTTGGAAGCTAGCCTTGGGTTAGCCTTCAGGGCAAAATTAAGGACATGTACCTTAATTTCCTGGAATACAAGATGTAAAAGTCCTTTTGGTAAAAAGGACAGGAAAAAGCTTGAAGATTATTAAAGCCAACACAAATGAGGATAAACCTATCTTTATTAAGAGAATTGATTCTACTTAAATAGTAGACAAGGGACGGTGATCACTCATTAGATAGACATAGTGACCAAGGGGGTCACATTGGGATGACGTCATACCAGGATCAGACAAGGGAAGGTATGGTATTCCAGAATGGGTGGATATTGGCCCAGACCCATTTACAGAAAGCGAGGAATTCCCAAACTCAAAAGCAAAACCAGTCAAATCTTTGCAGTTATCATTATTTGAAGGCCATATCAAAATAGCATTAATGGCACAATTTCCAACAGTGCCAAAACCCCTGTCGTCAAGAAATACAACAGAACCTGTCTGCTCCTTAGCAAAGGGGAACACTCAACCTGGTTGGTACCAACTAGCAAACAACTCCTGGAACATCAGGTGGCAGCCGTTAAGATGAAGCCCTCTCCTGATGTACCAGAGTAACCCCTTAAGGGGGTGTCAAGGATCTGGATGTACAAGCATTCTGGCTACCACCAACTTACTTAACATCCAGTCATTGCCGGATTTGATGCCCTTCCAATATACAGTTTGACATACCGGGAATGGCAAACAAGCAATATCACATGACTGTCCAAGTATCCAGTGGCTCAAACCCATCCTGCACATGACCAACCCCTAGGTTTGATCCAACTAAATCTCCACCACAGCCAAATCTATATAAGTCTAAAATATTATCCAATAAAAGATACTTCTCTTCTTTCCTAATTCCATATTTGAAGCTTTCCCAAAGGCGCTCTTTTTCACTTTGTAGATTCATTATAAAGTGACTTGCTATAATTTTATTTTTGGAGCATGCTGACCAGGGGCCATATATAAATTGTGATATTTAACTAGATTTTTATTCGACTTGGTCTTGGGCTGCTAAAGCGTTTGGTTTAAAGTATATTTTTATTTTCACTAAATACTTCACTTACGGCGACTAGATATATACTTGTGCGTAACAAAGCTATTGCAGCGCTTTTTATCTAGTATGCCTTGGGCTTTAACGGTGCGGTACTTGACATCTACCTTATTACTGTTTGAAGATGTGGTTTGCTTAAGTTTGATGAGCAGGTAAATGTTATAGAGCCTGAGGTTGTAGCGCTTGTTGCCTGGGGCCAACATGCGAGTTTCGGAACCGAGGCATTCCTTGTTAGGATAGAACGGGGGCAAATCAAAGTTTAAAAGGGGAGCATTGGTGACATTGTACATATCGACAAGCAATCCCTTTTCTTTGGGGATTTTGACATCAATTTCGCAGTCTTTGAACCAACAATTTGACGGGAAATCACGACGACCATCTTCAACAAGGATATTCCGCCCAACTTCCTCGATGCAAGTGGTATTGTCTCTGTTTTGCTTGCAGAGAGGCTTGTGTTTTCTTGCTTCAATGAACAAGTGAGTCTTCTGAAAGTGGAATACCCCATTCCAAGCAGACCCCTCGGGAAGGTTGTAGAAGGAGCCAACCGGGTTTACGCCAAGCTTGAGTTCAGAAGGGTCTGCTTGAATCAACGTAACGTTGCAACTAAACAGTAGGAAGGATATCGAAAAGCGAGTAAACATCATCTCGGCCTAAGAATGTAACACTGTTTGGGATAATGGTGTTGTAGAGTGTAAACAAGTGGAAAGTAATAACCAAGAATCTAGAGGTGGGAACAAGAAGGATTTATAATAGGAACTTTTCTTTATTGGACGAGATTGGGGAGGCTTTATACTAGAAGGGAAGTGGATGTGAAACCAGTGAACCTCATTTCATGCATGCATGGTAGGTATTATGTTGGGACAGTTCTACAAGGAAACCCAGAACTAGGATAAAGGGAACCAATCCTTGCAAGTGCTTGGTCTATTCTTAGCTAAAAATATAAGTTTGGTGGAGCAGTGCGATGTTTTCATAGTCATCTAAGAAATGCGGTGAAATTCTCAAGATTACGTCAACTAACGGTTAATTGATGGCTTTCACCACACAGCCAATGACAAGCCTTTAATAAGCTTCAAAGACTTGTCTTAAAGCAATGTTTAATTTAACCATGCAAGTTGAATTATTCCATTCTTAAAATTTAGTGGCCTGAGCCATCAAAAGAAACTAACTTCACCTGGGAGTCTGCCATTCTTCTGTTTAGAATTAATATAAATAAGCGAGTCTGCGTGTAATGTCGGCTCAAGTGCACTCGAGGTGTAAACAATTTAATTGATTTTCTTTTGTATTTTTAAAGTCACATGCCAAGCCAACAACTTGAATTATCTCATATTTACATAAAAGCACATTTGAAAGCATGTAGGTTTAATCAAGTGAGTGAGACATAAATTTTCGAAATAAGATTATTGTCCACTCAGAATTTAATAAAAATATTTATTTTCTTGATTTTCAAATCGTGTATAATCTTTGCAGCCATGCCAACGAGGCTTATCCGTATAGGTTATTCAACTCCAGAATACGTGGATTTAAATAGTAAGAGGAACAACATATTTCTACAGGATAAGTATTGAAATTTCAGATTTATCAACTTCGCTTTATTATGATTGCATATTTAAGCTGTATGTTGAGGATCAAGTTGACTGGAAAAAAGATAGCTTGATCTATTTGGAGAGATCTTATCCAAGTTAGATATATACATGTTTGTTTAGGTAAAAGATAGTTGTCTTGCACTTTTTGATTTTATTTATTAAAAAGTGAAATGATAGGAGTTTACACTCAGCTACATCACCTTATTTAATTAAATTCATATTGTTTCATAGTTAACCATGTTTGCTATTGAATTACCCTAATAAGGATGCCATTGGAGTAAACTAATAATAATATTAGAACTCAATAAAACAATTTTCATATAAATTAAATTACCTAAATATATTTTCTGACATTTCTAATCAAAATATACTAAACATGAGAGCTCTAGTGTTGCAATTGAACCAATTAGAGTCCAGTATTTGATTGGGGAAGACAAGGGTCCAATAGAAAGGACAGGAATGAATAAAATAAGGTATTGTTTATTGTAGAATATTATGATTCATATACTGTATGGGAAAAGCCACAAGGCCACAGAGGGTGGCATAGTGGCATGTTCCATGTAAGGTTTGAATCTGAGGAATAACTTGTGCACGGATCAGCAGGTCAAATTGGTAGCACTCTTAATTAGGAGAAAGTGCCTGCAGTTTGATATTGCCGTCAGATTGATCCATGTTGTTAGATACACTGAGGGGCAACTCATTGAGCGCCCCCTGTGTATTGTAAGATACACTGGCAGGCAAGGATGAAAACTCAGTTGCAACACCCCCCTTGCCCTCTGCTTGTTGTCAGACACCAAGATTGGAGTTTGCAAAAAAATCTGGGAAGGTCTGCACAGACAACTTTTGTGTGGGGATGGCACAACAGGGGTGCAAGCAATTGTGATGAAGCTTCTTGGTGTTTCCTTGAGCGTCTTCAAGTTGGTAGGTGTGGTTGTCTTAGACCGCGGCTATCTTGAAGGGCCCCAAGTGGTTGGGCTCTAATTTGGCTGAATTGGGATTGAGGGCATAGACAGGGTCACCTACGGTTTATCTTGCCTCAAGTTGCTTTGTCCCCCCCTCAATTTGCTTGTGTTCAATGCCTTGGGCTTTGGAACGCCACTGGCTCAGGGAGGGAGTAGTAAACAAGGGGGTTTCCTGGGAATTGTGGACCATAATTTTCTTTTCTCTACCCCTGTCAAGCTGTCAGGTGTTCCAAAGGCCAAGGAGCTGGCGCTGAACCCAGTGCCCCTGTTGATTCTCGCTCATAAGATAAGTAGAGAGGTGGGCAGGATTTCAGTCCACGCTGTATTGGGGTGCTCCTGTGAGAGCTTGGTAATCAGTTGGACCTCTGAACCATTTAGGTGCTCTACGCAACCATTGGCTTGTGAATGGTAGGGAGTTGTGACTCTTCTTTGAAAGGCATTCTTGGTGCAGTATGCCTTCATTAAATGCCCTACAAGTTCAAGTCCACCATCCATGATAAGGTGTTTAGGTCACCCAAAGCAGGCCAAAATTTACTTGCCAATGAAACGGGTGATGGTGGTGGTATGGTTAGTGGTTGCCCACACTACTGGCCAACAGGTGAAGTAGTTGATGGCCGTAATGATGTAATTCTTGCCTAGTCTGTCTTAAGGGAGGGGCCCAACCACATCAAGGGCCCACTGTTCAAAGGGTTCCATGGCCTTGATGAGCAGGACAGACTTGGGGGGTGCAGGTTTGGACATATTCTTTTTGCACAGCCACATGTTTCAAGGAGATCCAAGATATCTTGGCGCATATGCGGCCACCAAACCTTTTATTTCATGATCTTGAAGAGGTTGTGTCCTCTGATATGATCCAAGGTGCGGTGGTAGTGTAGTATGGTATCCTCCTGATGTGTGGTGGGAATATAAGGTGTCTTCTCACCTGTCTCTGCCCGGCATCAGACGTTACCAGCATCAGTGGTGAACTAGCTTTTGTTGTTCTTTAGCTTGGAAATAGTCATGGAATTAAGGCCTTCATAACAGGTTGCTTCAGGACGTAGGTAAAGCATTGGCCAGTCTGGATCTAAACCATTGACTCCCGTGATGGTTGCTATCTAAAGTCTGGAGAGGGCGTCAGCTATAACAAGTTCCTTCCTAGGCTTGTATTCAATGCCCAATTTGTAGGGAGACAGGCGTTTGACCCAGCCTGCCTGGCGTTGTGTCAAGTGGGACTGTGTATTAAAGTACTGGAGCAACTTGTGGTCTGTCAGGACGCAGGGAGGAAAGGTGGCCCCTTCCAGGTAACAACACCACTTCTCAACGCAGTGCACAATTGACGCTAACTCTTTATCATGTATGGAGTAATGTTGTTCTGAGTTAGTGAGCTTCCTGGATTTGTATGCCATGGGGAGGAAGACACCTTTGTCAGTTTCCACTTGTAAAACACCCCCTATGGCTCTGTCAGAGGCATCAGTCTCAAGTTTGTACTGGCGGTTCTGATTAGGGAACTGCAATACAGGCACAGTTTTAAGACTTTGCTTCAATGTCTTGAAGGCTTGATCTCTGACAGGTGTTGCAACATCTTTAATACTCCCTCTTGGGGAATTAACGCCCTGAGTAGTTCACCAAATGGCCCATCACACACCTCACCAACTCATCCTTAACTTGGTGGTACTCCTATCATTTGCCCATCTATTACAGGGATCAAACAATCCAGATCCTAAAAGGAACACAACTTGAATAAGCCTTGTGATTTAAGAGAAACATTACTCAGATAAGCCCCATGGCCTCCATGACATACATGGAAAATATGTGACTTTCCATGATATTGTATATTATCATATATTCATATCCAATAAAGTATCATTCTCCTCTTAATTTCCCCTTTATCTCGTTTATTATACTTCACACTAAGTATATACTCAACAGTGATAGCACAGGTAGGTTATCCACACCTACTCAACTATAAGAAAAAATTCCTCCCAAGAAAAAGAACCAGAAAATGGCCATTCCCGCAGGTTGGAGAGACTACAAAGAGGGACAAGACATCCCCACAGGCTTCACTATCTTCAAAAATGTCCTTGCCACCACCAGACAGTACAACCTTCTCCACGCCCAAAAACTTATAAACCTGCCTACAACTTCTGCAAGCCTGCAGGTGCCCAAGATACCCAGTATTGTCTTTCAATGCCTACACACAGCAGAAATTGGGGCTTTTGCAGGATTACATCAGGAAAATGCCTCCCTCTGGATCAACAGTACACAAAGCAAGTTTGAACAAGTAGACTATCCCTACAGAATCTGGGTCAGTGAGATTGCCCTTTGTGTCACAGGAACCACATCACGTTTTGTAAGCGGGTAGCTAGCCCAACACCCCAACCAGAAGGAGAACTGGGAAGTGTTAAAAACTTCATTCCTTGAAAAGTTCTCCATGAAGGACTTTGACGGTGTGATCATGAACAAACTCAAAACATTCAAAATGACAGGAACCATTTAGAATACATTGCTGTGTATGAAGACCTATGTGACTGTGCTCCTAACACCATCAACTTTGACAGACCTGGACCACAATTGGACTTCAAAAATGGCCTCCCCACACACATTAGACGTCAGTTTGACATGACCCACTGAAAGAACATTGAAGATGTATTCCTAGAGGGAAAACATGCAGCTCAAAAATCTGATAATCTACACGCAACCAATAAGAGAAAGGAGAGCCCCACATTTCAAAGAAAGACCCTCAACCTAATCAGCAAAAAACCAATCCAACAACACCCATCCTCAAAATGGGAATTGTACTGCCCAAGCCAACCTGGCCAGCACCAAAGATACCAACAAGGAGGGAAAAGCTCAGGGGAGTGCTTAGGAAAGCCGCCCTCCCCTACTTCACAAGACTTGTACAGAGAACAAGACGTGGATTCAATCACCATGATCCAAGTTCCCTCCAGCAACCCTCTACTGTTTGCTGCCCAAACCAGAAATAAACTCCTCACTTATCCTTTCTGTTTTTGCAGATATCAGGGCATCACACTATTTGACACTGGAGAAGACAAGTCCCTATTCAATAAGAAATTTTCTGACCTCATGAAACTGCCAACCACCCAAAGCAAGATCAGGAAAGTTATCATGGCAGACAACAGAAGCACACCAGTCACCCAAGAGGCTAAACCTTTCTGCGCTCAAATTGAAGATATGCAAACCACACTCAGCGGTCCTATCATACCAATCCATAAGTATGATATTATACTTGGCCTGGATTGGATGAGAAAGACTAAACCTCATATTGACTGGGATAGAGCTACCCTCACTATACAACAAGGCAAGTTCACCACCATGTTTACCCAACCCATCTTGACACACTTATGAGAGACCACATTTTTGTGAAAATCATGGAAACAGAAGAGGAAACTGACCCAATCAAAATCAACTGGAACACCTGTACGTATGAAGTTATCCATTTCAAAAATATGGAGACTCAACATGAAAAAACCCCATCCAAGACCAGCTATTTAAAAAGTTCCCCACTGTTTTCCAAGAAACACTGTCAGGACTACCTTCTGACTGCAGCATACAACACAAAATTGACCTCAAAGGGAGTGTACCTAAAGCACAACCTATCTACTGCCTCATACCACAAGAAGACAACACCCTAAAGGCTTATCTTGACAAAGCACTCAAAAAAGGACTCATACAACCATCAAAGTCACCTTTCAGTGCTTCTGTCTTCTTTGTGACAAAAAAAGATGGATAACTTCACCTTGTCACCAACTACAGAGTGCTCAACAAGGTCACAATTAAGAACAGTTATCTCCTACCCCTAATTGACAACCTTTTTGACCCACTGGGGGGGTCCCAAATCTTCACAAAGATTGATTTGACAGCAGGTTAACATCAAAGCTGCGTGAAACCTGAAGACATTCTAAAGACCGCATTTAGAACTAAATACAGATCCTTTGAGTGTGTGGTCCTTAACTTTGGTATGAAAAATTCTCCAAGCACCTTTTCAACCTTTATTAATGAATTCTTTAAGGACACATAAAAAAGAGCAATGATCTACCTGGACAACATCATCATCTACAGCCCAAACTTGAAGCAGCATTGGGAAGACGTCTGTCTGGTCCTCTGCACACTTGAAGAGAATCAACTATTCACAAAACCATCAAAGTGTGAATTCTTTTTGGCTGAACTTCCATTCCTTGATCACATTATCAGCAAGGATGGAATCAAACCAGATCCAGAAAAGATACATGCCATAACTGAAATGCCAGCTCCAAGAAATAAGAGTAAACTCTGCACCTTTCTTAGAATATTAGCATATGTCAGATATTCATCCCTGACTGGGGCGCCTTGACTGCTCCCTTATCTGCAATCATAGGCAAAACAATAAAGTTTGTATGGACAATATTGAGGTATCAACACTTTCAACAATTAAAATAATGTATGGTTACTGCCCCTATTCTCAAATACTCAAATTGCAAGGGAATCTATGAATTAGAAACCAACATATCTGACTACACCATAGGAGGGGTACTTTGTATCCAAACGGCAGAAAGGGACTTCCTCCCCGTGGCATATGAGTACAGGAAGCTATCTAACAGCAAAAAAAGATATCCCATAAACAATAAAGAGTTGATGGCCATCATACATTGCCTCATGAAATGGCAATGCTATCTAGAAGGGGCCTAAACATTCAAAGTACTCACCAACCACAAATTGTTATTTTTCTTCAAAACACAACAACACTTGTCAGGAAGACAAGCCAAGTGGATGAGCCTCATACAGAGGTACCCAATGAAAATTGAATACAAGCCAGGCAAGGAAATGCTTACTGCAGATGCTCTGTCAAGGATATACAGCAAACATGTCCTATGCGCTGATGATGATTCTGATTGGCCCATGTTAATCATGGGGAATCTCCAAGAAGGGTTACCACCTGGACCCAATGGACATCCAAGAGAAAGTCCTTAAGAACAACATCTGTTTAAAAACGTATATGTCACATTGCACCAAATCCTTCCTAATGGTGACACCATACTCTGCATCCCATCAACACAAAAGATTGACACAATCCTTTGATTATATAGAGATCTGGGACACACCTGTAGTAGGAACTTACATGAATATCTCAAGACATGCTACTGGTGGCCCAACATGTCAGATGACATCAAGGAAATACTAGAGCAATGCAAAGTCTGTGAGAAGTACACCCAAACAGAGGCACCACCCAAGTTAGTAGTACCTGTATCCATCATATAACCTTTCAAGGTATGGTCACTGGAAAATTTGGGATCAATGCCTGGATAAAACAAGGGAAAAGAGTACATCATAACAGCTGTTTACTATGCAATCAGATGGCCTGTGGAACAAGCCACAAAGAAATACAAAGGAAATGATGTGAGACAATTTGTTGGGAAGAAGATCATAGCCAAGTTTGGAAAACCTGACCTCCTGATCACAGACGGAGGCACCAAACTTAAGGCCATTGACACCAATATCTGCCTCACCAAGAACAGAATAAAAGATATCATTACCAGCCCATACCACCCACAAGCAAATAGACAAGTAGAACAACTAAACAGCTCACTAGTGGAAGCCCTCAGTAAGTTATCTGCTAACAATCCAAAAGCCTGGGTTGACATGCTGCCAACAGCACTCATGGTGTGCAGAACACGAGTCAATTGTAATACAGGCAAAAGCCCGTAAGAACTTGTCTATGGGCAGAACCCTGTCCTTGTTAGCACTACTGCGGGACCACAGTTACCTATACATAAAAAGGTGCCAGATAACAGTGACCCCAACGTACAACGTGCCAGAAAAGACCAAGAGGATATGGAGCGGAAAAGGATTGAAAGAGAGAAATTCACATTGCAACAAGAAAGGTTCCAGGTTGGGGACAAAATCTTGGTTGTCAATCATGACCAGCATAAGTTGGATACAGGGTTACGCAGACCAGGCATTGTCATGGAAGTCAAGCCTAACAACACTTACTGTGTCAAAGGAATTGGTGTGAAAACCAAATTAAAAGGCATGTACCATGACCAACTCTGCCTATGCAAGGCAAGAACAGCCCAACACAACTCCAGACTCCCCATCCCCAGCACCAAACTGGATCAGTACCAAGAACATATTCCCAACACTCTCAAGAAGATTCCCAAGGGTCCACCTTCCAGCACCCCAGGGGAAGATGTTGCAACATCTTTGATTACTCCCTCTTGGGGAATTAATTCCCTGAGTAGTTCACCAAATGGCCCATCACACACCTCACCAACTCATCATTAACTTGGTGGCACTCCTATCATTTGCCCATCTATTACAGGGATTAAAAAATCCATATCCTAAAAAGAACACAACTTGAATAAGCCTTGTGACTTAAGGGGAACATTACTCAGATAAGCCCCATGACCTCCATGATGTATATGGATGGTATGTGACTTTCCATGATACTATATATTATCCTATATTCATATTCAATAAAGTATCATTCTCATCTTAATTTCCCCTTTATCCTGTTTATTATACTTGACAAAAAGTATATACTTGACACAGTGGTCCAATGGAAGCACTGTTTGGTGTTTAGGAGCTCGTGAGAGGTGCAATTAGTTCTCCACAGTTGAGAATAAACTTGCGCACATAGGCAACCATGCCTAAGAATGTACGCACTTGTCCCACATTGGTGGGGGGCAGCATGCTTATGATTGCCTTAATTTTGGAAGGGTCAGGCTTTATCCCTTGGGCAGAGTTGGTGTTCTCAAGGAACAGGAGCTCTGTCCTGAGGAATTTGCATTTGGAAGGCTTAGCCTTCAACTGGGTTTTCTAAAGGGTGTCAAGGACAGCACAGAGGTCTTGGAGATGCAAGGTTTGATCTTGACTGAAGACAATAATGTTGTCAAGGTACACAACAACACATTTTCCAATCAAATTCTTGAATGATTTTTTCATCAACATGGCAAAGGTGGAAGGAGTGTTGGTCATTCCAAAGTTCATGACCCAGCACTCAAACAACCTGTAGTGTGTGCAGAAGACAGTCTTTGCCTCATCCCCTGGTGCAATGCGGACCTGGTTGTACCCTGTGGTGATATCAATCTTGCTAAAGATCTTTGCACCCACAAGCGTGTCAAACAGGTTATCAATCAGCATCAGGGGTATTTGTTCTTGTTGGTCACCTTGTTTAAGGAGTGGTAGTCTGTTACCAATCAAAGGGACCAGTCCTTCTTGGCTACAAAGAAGACAGCAGCCCTATATGACAAGAGGGAGGGGCATATAAATCCCTTATTGAGAGCGTCCATGAGGTGCTGGCAGAGGGTCTAATCTTCCTTTGGTGTCAGGCAATAAAGGGGGCGTGCTTTGGGCAGTTACCCTTGTAGTTGTATAGCATGCTGGATTTCTTGGGGAGGGAGTAGTTGGTCCAGTGTTTTGCTGAAAACGTCCTTATATTCCTTGAGGAGTGCAGCAAGTGCTGGTGTAGGTGAAGTGGTCAAGGGAGGGGCTGCAGTTGGTTTGGCGCAGATAACTTTGACTGAGCATTGATTAAAGTCTAGTTTCTCCCCTTGAAATCATATTTGCCTGTTTCTGTGATTCTGATAAATACATTATCATGGAGTAACTTGCTCATTTTGATGGGATAAATCTGGAAACCCAACCCATTTCTGTTAAGGGTGATTACAGAGGTGTCCCAGCCAATATAGGGTTGGTTGTTCCAAAGCCAGTCAAGACCAGCAATAAAGTTGTGGCTGAGTCCTGCCATGATTGGTCCAGAGAGCTTAATCTGGATGTTCCCCATCCTCACAGAGAAGGGTACTGTCTCATGGGTAATCACCACTCTCCAGGAATCAGCTACTTGTACTACCTTGAATCTGCTGGGAGCTTGGTCTAACTGTTGAGAATCTGCGGATTCCTGGTTGACCATGGTGTGATTGGCACCAGTGTCTACCAAAATTTTGTGGGTGTTCTCACAAAAACAGAAGGGGTAGGCCAAGTGGGTTACTTTATTTGAAGAATGGCTTGCTTGGAGAGCAGGGTTGTCACTATGGACCTGGAATACATCAAGAGTTTTAACATCATGCACATTTTAGTTGCAGGGGTTCTTTGAGAGGAGGGATTGAGAGTGAGGGTCAATTGGGGTTGCAGAAACTCTCTATCTACAACCCCCAGGCTTTTCCCGGGTCCTCAATTTATGCTAATTGGAGCTCTCCCTTATGGGGCGCTTAACCCCATTCTCTTGTTGGCGGGACTGGCAGTGGCCTACCTGATTGTGGGCATTGCCAGGTGCGGGACAAGACTGGAGAGGTGCATCATTGGAACGGCAGAAGCCCATTGAAGCCTGATTGTTGGCCTCCACAATGGCCTTGTAACAGTCATCAATGGAGGTGCAACAACCCACGGGAACTCACTTGCAGATATGGGGTTTGAGCCCATTGACTATTAGAGTAAGGAGCATGGCATTCCCATTGGTAATGGCTTCTGGGGCAGCAACAAGGGCTTGTTGCCAAGCTGCAAGGTATTCAGGGACAGACCCAGTCTGCTTAATGGCCAGGAGGGGAGTTCCCACCATAATGGGTGAAAAGTTTTCACTGTAGCGGGGCTTTGCAGAATCCCTGAACAACACCCAAATGACATCTATCTCTTGGCTAGCCCAGTTGGTGAACCACACTGCAGCAGGCCCTGTAAGGCGCCCAGAAGCAGTGGCAACCCACATGGACTCAGGCACTTGACAGAAAGGAAGGCAGGTCTTGGTAGAATGGAGTCAACTGACAATATCAGCCCCTTCAACACCACCCACAAAAGAATCAAGCTGGAGGTTTATCATGCATTGAGAGAGTTTGATTGGGGAAGCTGACACTTGCGTTGTGCTGCCCATGGAAGAGTCAATTGTACACGCTTGTGAGCACCAGTTGATCTTGATAGATGACATATCCTTTGGGATGTACCCCTTTGAGATTGAAAGGGAATTTTCCTGATGGGGAGTAGCCATACAACCTGTACTCCATCCTTTCTTGGGTGGAATTTTTCTTTTAGGTAGGTTGTCAACCTATCTCTGCTATAAATGTTGCAACTGAATCAATTAGAGTTCAGTATTTGATTGGGGAAGACAACAGTCCAATAGAAAGGACAGTAATTAATAGAATAAGGTATTGTTTATTGTAGAATATTATGATTAATATACTGTAAGAGAAAAGCCACAAGGCCACAGGGGTTAGTATAGTGGCATGTTTCATGTAAGGTTTGAAGCCAAGGAACAACTTGTGCGGGGATCATCAGGTCAAATTAGTAGTGCTCCTAATTAGGAGAAAGTGCCTACAGTTTGATATTGCCGTCAGATTGATCCATTTTGTTAGATACATTGAGGGGCAACTCATTGAGTGCCCCTGTGTATTGTAAGATGTGTTGACAGGCAAGGATGAAAACTCAGTTGTAATACTAGCCTATATAGATGCTGAGGTATAGAGTGAAGTTCTGTAATTGATGTCATGAAAGATATTTCAATACTTGCATTGAAAACCTGGGAATCAAACCCCAAGTCTCAGAAAAAGCCTTATATTGACCAGAGTAGACAGGAGCCTGCCCAACTGCCAGTTGGGTCAACCCCTGGACTGCCAGAGATAGCTGACCCCAACCAGGAGGAACAAAAGCCTGCCAAGCTGCCAAGTGTCAAGACTGGAGGTTCAAAATCAACATTAGAGACCCTGGAAATGAACCCTGACCCTCCAAAAACTACTAAAGTCACACAAAGTGGACAGAAACCTGCCAAATCATTAAGTTGTAGACCCAAGTTAACAAGTTACTCTGAGACCTGCCAGTCTCCCAAGGACAATTCCCAAAATGGTCACCAGATTGCTGCCAACCTTGCGCCACCAAAGATCCAGACCTATGCAGAGGCTGTAGCTTGCCTAAAGGAGGTTAAAACAAAACCTACCACTAACTCTGCCAATGACCACTAGCAGCTGCCAGTCTTCCATCCAGAATGGGTAGTACAATTGAACTGCTCAGGTGATGTGGTGAACAGTAGCAGCAGAACAAAACATTGCCACTACTGTTTTTCAGAGCAGGCACAACCTGGATCTGCCGCCCTCAAGACTCTAAGCCAAGATCCATGCCCTGCCAATGCCTTGTCTTTAAACCTGAACCCTGCAAAAATTGAAGAAACAAAAACCCATGGTATAAAAGCCCTGACAGTATGGTGATGACCATATTGTCATTTTTGATAATAAAGGTTTATGAACCTTTGGTTCAAACAAATCTTACCTTATCTAGTCTTAGTAATCTTCCATCTTAACTCCGGTGAAGTAGACCATTAGGCAACCGCCCCCTCCAGAGACCAACCTGCTAACCCTCCTAAGGCACTATACTGTCCCCCTGGAGCCCCCTTGAGAGCTGTGCATTTTACTGAATACCCGCCCAACCCTGCCTACTTGGAGTACGGCTTGGAGATCATCCTCATTGCTGACCCCTTGGCCAGGACTAGAGAAACTGAATACATAGGACATGAAGGAAAGTGGTACAAAAGGCCAACAAGGTTGTTCAAAGACAAGTACAATTATCTGCCTGCCTACTTTGTCCCCATGACTCTGCCCTTAACCCCACAACCCAACTTCCCAATGGAACCCCCTACTACTGCCAAGACTACGTCCACCCAAATGTTTGGAGTACTCTATATTACTTTGACTGTAATGGTAGAAACTATGGTGCACAACTCAGGATCCTGGTCTTTGCTTGGGCAATCTGTATCCTATATTATCAAGTTAGCACCCATCCTATGGTGGGCATTACCCTCTGGCCTGCTGTAATCCCTCCCAAGTCAACTGATGCCTTTACTTATGCCTGGCTTCCTGACAATTGAGCTCAAGTCATAAAAAATGTCTGTATTCAAGATAAACTATTATAATTTGCACCTAATACACATTAAAAAATCTAAAAACAACATATCTCTGTAAATGCTAAACCAATATTAATGCTTTTTAACTTATTTTAGATCTATTAATAGATCAATGTTTTGAAGTGCTTTCATAAAATCAAATATTAAATTTAAAAAACAACTAGCTATCTTTTGCTTCTTTGTTTAGTAAAAAGACACTCATAATTGATTTACACTTCATTGTGCTTGTGTTGCAACAAGCAAAATTCCTAATGAATTGAATAGTCATCTGACTCCTGACTCAAATTGGCCTGTTCAATAATTTAGGCA
Source organism: Entomophthora muscae (assembly GCA_014839935.2). Taxonomy (NCBI): domain Eukaryota; kingdom Fungi; phylum Entomophthoromycota; class Entomophthoromycetes; order Entomophthorales; family Entomophthoraceae; genus Entomophthora; species Entomophthora muscae. The sequence continues at coordinate 78,035 of QTSX02005177.1, forward strand.
ACTACTAATATACACCACTCAGCTTTAATTCCATCAATTATCTCAACTGATAATCCATTTATACTGTCCAAATTGGAACAATCACATAATACTGTTGCAACATCTTTAATTACTCCCTCTCAAGGAATTAACACCCCAAGTAGTTTACCAAATGAGTCACTTAATGGCTCACCAACTAATCATTAAGCTGGTGGAACTACTATCAGATGACCATCTATTATGGGGATCAAAGAATCCAGATCCTAAGCGGAACACAACTTGAATAAGCCTCATGATTTAAGAGGAACATTACTCAGATATGCCCAATGACCTCCATGATGTACATGAACAGTATGTGGCTTTCCATGATACTGTCAAGGATCTGGATGTACAAGTACTCTGGCTACTGCCAGCCCACTTAACATCTAGTCATTGCCCAATTTGGTGCCCTCCCAATATACAGCTTAACATGCCATAAATGGCAACAAACCAATATCACATGACTGTCCAGGTATCCAGCAGCTCAAACCCATCCAGCACATGACCAACCCCTAGGTCTGATCAAACTAAAATCTCTGCCACAGCTAAAGCTAAGTAAGCCTAAAGTATCATCCAATAAAATATACTTCTTCTCTTCTCAATTCCATATTCAAAGCTTCCCCAAAGGTGCTCCTTATCACTGGTAGCAGCTACAGTTTTTTACCACACTGCTGAAAGAGAAAATTACTGAACAGAACAAGCCCACCTTTTCTCACGTACTAAACCAGGCCACATCTCAGGATTCCTGGAAAATGTACTTCCACACCCACAACATTGACAAAGACATACCTAGTGGATGCACTGTATTCAAAGGACTAGTCATGCCCAAAGCATGTGCCAAGATAATTCAATACAGTTGCTCTCTCCAACCACAAACAAACACACAATTGCCTATCACAGGCAAAGTTACCAACACCAAGTACATTGGCTTTGACAAGTTCTTTGGTAAAAAAAGAAAACTTCATCAACTGGCTAGACCACTCAGCTGCCAAGCTCTGCGCCAGCCGCATCCCCCATAAAAAATGGGTCTAGGAAGCCAGCAAGCCCCTGTACAAGGCTGCAGCTAACTGGTTTGCCACCTAGGTTGGTTCACAAACTGATGAAAAGCTTGATAACTGGGAAGAGTTCAAAGCCAATATCACTCGCAATTTCTGTTTCACCAAATCCCTCCAAGACATTGCAATACAGCACATTAATCTTCCTCAGAAGATCACTATCACAGCTTAAGCCAATGAATTCAAGGAAATACACCAAAAAAGTAAAAACCCAGCACAACCTGACAACGTACACACTAGAGTGTCATTCATCAATATAATGAAATCCTCAGTTGCTGCCCTCATCTGCCCAGAGGCCTACACCTCCATGCCTGTGCTCATTGCAGAAGCCAAGCACGCAGAAAAATGCCCAAATATGGAATATGCTGCATGCAATGGCAACCGCGCCTCAAACAGCAATGGCAGAGACAACTTTAATGGCAACAAGCGCCAAAACACCAATCATAGCAACAGCAAATCCAATTGTAAAAATGGCAATTGTAGCCAGAGTGCAAACCGCTCCTGTCCCAAGAAGGAGGAGACCACCAAAGTGAACAATGTGGAAGTAACAACCCACTATGGATCTGACCCCACATTCTCTGACCTCAAAGGTCTTGAAACAGAGGAACAGGGAAAAGAGGAGGGGGAACAGGCTTAAGAGCCCCTGTCCCCCCCAAATGACAAGAAATTGTACCAAGGCACAAAATTTGCTGCTCACATCCCACGTGTCCTACAATCCTCCATTTTTATGAACATAAAAATTAAAGATTGCTCTTAACTTCTTGTCTACCCATGCACTTATAAATCTCATACACATAAAATTTTATTTGACTCTGGTTCATAACACACCATGGTTAGCAAACCATTTGTAACCAAATACAAGATACCAGTTGTCAAATCCAACTTCAAATACGCCAGAATGACAGGCAAATCAAATGTTCTACTTGAAGGCAAAACAACTCCCTTCAGAATTGACCTCCAAGGCATACAAACGTCCATCAAAGGACTTGTCATGAAAAACATAAACTACAAAATTTTAGCAGTCATGGACTGGTTCACCTGAGTGAACCCCAGTGTATGTTGGATAATAAAAACCATGTCCATCAAACGCAATGGAGTCAACTTCAACATTATCAAATAACCTACAATCTCATCCTAAGAGACACAGTATTTGTCCAAGTCATAAACCAAGATGACTCAGGAAATTAACCAAAGAAAGTACCATCCACATAATGAGGTACACTGAATTCAATAACATGCAAACAACCAAGATCCAATGCCCAGAACTTGCGGCACTCCTAAATGAATACACCCATGTATTCAAAGAAGAGCTCACAGAGTTACCACCCAAACAGGAGGTCAAACATGGAATTGACCTATGCAAGGCCATGCCCAAACCTGAACCCCTCTACAGACTCTCCTCTAAGGAGACTCAAACCCTCAAGACCCATATTGAGGACAACCTAGCCAAAGGATTCATTTGCCCATCTGAATCCCCGTGGGGGGGCAGCGGTGTTCTTTGTAAAGAAGAAAGAAGGATCCCTTTGCTTAGTTACTGACTACAGAGCACTAAATGCAAGCACAGTAAAGAATAAATACCCCCTTCCACTCATAGTGGATCTATTTGCAAGGCTTTCTGGAGCCAAATTTTTCTCCAGAATTGACCTCACATCAGGTTATAACCAAGTTGAAGTAAAAGAAAAAGACATACCAAAAACTGCATTCCATACACAATTTAGATCTTTTGAATGTAGGCTAATGACTTTGGAATGACCAATGCCCCCGCAACGTTTGTCACCATGATGAACCAGGCACTAAATGATCTCTCAAATACACTATGCTACCTTGACAATATCATCATATTCTCAAAAACAAGTGAGGAACACCTCACGCATGTCTGCAAGACACTTGATTGACTTGCAAAGCACAAACTCTATGCAAAGCCTAGCAAGTGCCAATTTATGGAAAAGAAACCCTTGTTCTTGGGCCACATTGTCTCTGACAATGGCATCAAAGCAGACCCAGATAAAATAAAAGCCATAAATAACATGCAACACCCCACCTCTGTTAAACAGGTTATATTCTTTCTCAAATGGTAGCTTACCTAAGGAAATACATCAAAGACCGCGGAAAACTAACCATACCAATCAATGACCTAACCAAGGGTAATGCCAAAAAAATCCATCTGGACACCATAATGCAATAAGAATTTCCAACTTTTAAAACAAGCTCTGATCAAAGCGCCAATCCTGAAATACCCTAATAACAACGGGTGCTACAAGCTTAAGTTGGATGCCAGCAACACTGACATTGGCGCAGTCCTATGCATCAGCCAGCCAGGGCAGCAAGACTTCCTGCCAGTATGCTACAAAAGTAGAAAACTAACCAACACTGAGCAGAGATACCAAATACTCAATAAGGAATTACTAGCAATATACCACACATGCAAGAAATGGAGATATTACCTAGAAGGACATTTAAACGTCCAAGCACTAACTGATAATAGATCCTTAATCTATTTCAAAACTCAGAACACACTTGCACGGTGACAAGCAAATGGATGTCCCTGTTGATGTAGCTCCATTTGGACATCCAGTATAAAAGGAGGGCAGAGCTGGTCACAGCTAATGCTCTCTCTAGGCAATTTCAGCCAAGATAGGATCATCCCAACAACTGGACCCTGACTGTCCAACCTATATAACACTGAGTACAAGACAAAAGAGAAAGACCCCTCCACATACCAAATAATCCATGATACATTAGTAAGTAATGAAAAACACTTCCATATATAAAATGGCACAGTTTACTGCATCATTAAAGATAAACATGTCCCATACATCCCACTTGCACTAAGAGTTGACACAATACTAAGACACCACTGCCTACTAGGACATACAAAGACTAACAACCTATACCTCACTCTAAAAAAGATAGTATGGTGGCCCAATCTTAAAAAAGACATAGTTGAGGTCCTGAAAAAGTGCACTGTAAATTCACTGCCACCTCTGGCTTTAGACCGCTCAATCTTTCCCCGTTGTACCAAGAAAGGTCCCAAAACGCCTGCCAAACCCCTCCATTCATTGAATGATTTAGCTCACACGGTTGATGAGAGGTTTGTGCTGGCTTATCCTGTGGAATCCCTGCCTTTGGTTTCTCCTTCCTGGGAAGAAACCCTGGTTAATTTGGACTACCTATTAGCCTGGTGTCATCTGTTTTTAAAAACTATCAGAGCCACCCAATCAGGTGTTGCCACATTGACGCTTGATAACCCAGTTGACCCCCGAATGCCTGGCATCTCTTCCAGCCAATCAGATTTGATTTTGGAAATTAGAGTAAAACTCTCCAGTCCCCCTGAGCCCATCCAGCAAAGTTTTGTACCTAGCCAATCAGGCTCACCCCCAACTGTCATGTGACCAGTTTTTTGCAATCCATTCCTTTTAACCAAGCAAGGGGACTTTCAGTCCTCTGCTTGTCTATTTTCCACTTACATTAAAGTTTGGAGTCACCTGCACCTGAATTTTCTTAATTTTGAGTTGCCTGGAACCAGTTGTGTCCCTAAAGCTCAAAGTATTAGAGTGTAGCCCCTGCCCTAAGCTTACCTTTAGCCAGCCGGTTTTGAACCCGGCTTCTCTTCTGGCTCCTTGTACAAGTGTTCTTTCACTTAGTTGCCGTCTCTTTTGCTCTCGCCTTCAAAATCAAAGTTTGAAGCTCAAAATTTCAATTGAATTTTCCTATAATTTCTATCTTTATCTCGAATTTTCCTTTAAAAATCATTGTTTTTGAACCCGCTTTTGCTTGCAGTTATAATCCAAGGGCCCCAAGACAACAGCGAGGCTACCCAAACCCGTTCTGCTGTTTTCCCAAGGATTTGCCAAAGACTACCCTAGTCTTGCCATTTTCTCTCCTTTTTCTCCAGAAACTATACCATCCTACCCCAAATTTTGTGCTGGTTCTTTCTATGATACTGCTGGCTCTTAAATTTGTTGTCTTTTCCCTGGCTCCGTTTCTCTTGCTTCTGTGGTCCACCTCCCCTGACCTGTGGGGGAAAATCTCCTCATTGGCCCGTCTGGTAGGTAGCAACCCTGCCAGTCTCTGGGACCTCCCCAGCAGTCTTCTCTTTTCCAGAGAGGCTGTGGTTAAGAGCCTGACGTGTGACAATCTTGACCTGGACATTGTGGAGCTTGCTTTGCCTAGTTCTGAAGAGGTAGTGCCCCCACACTTCCTCTCCCCTCCATGGTTCAGAAGAATGTGGTAACCCCCGGGTCCTCCAAGGTGGCCTCCCCTGCTCCTAATTGCACTCCCTGGTTGTTCACCGGCCTGATTCTAATGGGTTTGAACGCCTACTTCCCCCAGTTGTCCCTGGTGTCCTCCCTGTAGTCCCCTCTCCAAGCGGCCATCCCAGTTGCGCACTGGATGGCATCCTGGTGGTTTGTTGCACCGGGATGGGAGCTGAACTTAGTTAGTTTAGCCCCTCTCTCTCACATGCACAGTGTGCAAGAAATACGCCAGCATCAAGGCTCCACAACCAACAGTTAATCCAGTACCAAACCCTGAACCATTCAAGGTTTGGGGGCTGGACGTGATGGGACCCTTCCCGGAAGCAAAACTAAACAACACTTTCTAATTGCAGCCATTGACTTTGCTATAACCTGGCCCACCTGCTGGGCAACAGAGGATCACAAAGCAGAAACAATAAACCAATTCATTAACAAAGCAATCATAGCTGACTAAAGTACTCCAGACTACATCATAACTAATGGAGCAACAGAGTTATCATGTCACATAGTAAACAACAACCTAAAAGCAAAGAACATCAAACATTCTAGATCCTTGCCCTACAGGCCACAGGCCAACAGCAGAGTTGAACGCCTAAACAGAATCCTTACTAGAACCCTCAAGAAAATAATGGGTGGCAAAGCCAAAGACACATGACCACTATATGTGAAACATGCATTATTAGTATCTTGGGTACACACTAACCAAGGGACAGGCTACTAACCATTTGAGCTAACTTACAGATACAAACCAGAGATAGTTACCTGCAATAACCAACTGTATGTAAAGATCCCCCTGGAAAACCCTCCCACAGTAGAACAAGCACCAGCTCTACAACACATAAGCCTCAAAGCTAAAATAGCAGAAACCAAAAGACTTAAAGCACAAAAGGTAACCTCTGCAGAGAAACCACTTCCAATCAACTCCACTGTCTGGGTCCTAGCAGGGAACAGGAAGAAGTTGAACTCAGTACACAGAGGACCAGGAAGAGTCATCAGATACCAATCAGATAGAAACACCTATCTAGTTAAGTTCCAAGACGCCAAAGATCCCATCATCAAGAAATACCACAGATCCTGCCTTTGCCTCAGCAAAGGAGAAAACTTGACACAGCTAGTACCCACTAGCAAACAACTCCAGGAACATCAGGCAGCAGCCGTCAAGACAAAGCCCCCTCCTGATGTACCAGAGTAACCCCTTAAGGGGGTGTGTGTCAAGGAGCTGGATATACAGGTATTCTGGCTACTGCCAACACACTTAACATCCAGTCATTGCCTGGTTTGGTGCCAATTCAATATACTGTTCTACATACCAAGAAAGGCAACAAACCAATATCACATGACTTGCCCAAGTATCCAGCAACTTGAACCCATTCCGCACATGACCATCCTTATCTTTGATCCAACTTATTCCCCCCACAGTGCAAACTATATAAGTCTAAAGGATTATCCAATAAAAGATACTTCTTTTCTTCTTAATTCCATATTTGAAGCTTCCCCGCAAGTTGCTCCTCATCAGCAGCAAGCTCTATAAAGACCCTTCAATATGAGATTTAAGGGCAGAATAATGTACTTAGTCTTTACATAACCCTTTTTAATAGACTATTTCAGACTACTAGACCTCTTCTTGCCAGTATCTTATTGAATCTTCTTTCAGCCAACTAATTCTTACTAGACTGTTGGCCCCTGTCAATATATTTGATGATTTCTTTTGTTATGCTCCCGTATCTACATGACCCCAAACACTAAAGATAAGAAATTTTCTATAGGATTCAAAGTAACTGTCTGTTGTCATATATACTAATCACATTGAAATATAACATCTCCCTAATACAGTAGTTTTAAAAGCTATGACAACAAGCAAAAATACTTCAGATTTAAACAAAATGATTTCAGATTCAAACAAAATCCAAGTTGCGCGAGATTCAGGATTCAATTAATTTAAATATTTTTGGTTAATAAATGAACTGTCAAACCAAAAACAAAATTTCACTAACCCATTATACAAAACTAAAGAAAACATAAAGCAGTGTAGTTCAAACCACAAACAAAATGAACTGACACAACAAGTGAAATGGATGGGTGCTATTCCAGAGTATATTATAATCCAAGCAGGATTCATATGAGGCACCAACAGAAGGACCAAAATGAAACAAAATTTGAGCAATCCAGAAGCAAGATTACACAAACACAAAACAAAATGAACTCACACAAGATGTGTAGTATGAGAATCCTAAAATAGAAAAATATCAATTTAACAGCCAATCAACAGCTATCCAATTTAGGAACAGAGGCATTTTATCCATTTTCATGGCTCCATATTTGTATGAAAAGGTTTTGAGAACCTTCTAAATATGGACTTGAGATTACAATAAAAATAAATCATTAAATTTTAAAATTTCTACTTTTAGTGATTTTATCCTAGGTTTTTTACAATGGTTTTTAACAGCAATATCTTTGACAGGCCAGCAGCCAAGCCAGCAGCAGCCAGACCAGCTTCAATGGAGGCAAGGCTCAGAACGTGGAGGCACCCGTTTACACCCAAGCCTTTGAGGCGGGTTATGAGGAAGCTGACCTGTTACTGTCCCCCAACCCATATGGCTTTGACTTGTTTGAGAGTCACTTAGAGTCTAGCTCTGCCCTTGCTCCCACACCCACCCCTGCACAAGCTGCCTGTCAACCAACCAATCAGGATGACAACCTTGATTCAGAACAACTTCCCGCCATCAGCCAACCTGCCCCCCTACAGCCAATCAGGCTTCAGCTCCCTTGGCCCAGCGCCCCAAGCAACAAATCATCACCGCCCAAATTCTTCAGAAAATTGTGGCACTCAGCCTGCAGGGTCTGTCCTGGGATCAGATAGCCAGCCAATTACAATTTGCCTGAGCCACAATAATGTGGTAATTCAACAACCTGATGAATAAGGAAAATCTGATTGGGACAGCCAAGAAGCCCAAGAAGGCCCCTGAGTCACAAATATCTGAGGTATACCCAATCATACTTGACCTCCTCCAGCAGGACCCTAAGCTTCCCTTGACCCAGGTCTGGAAGCAACTTGCGCACCATGGCATTTGGGTGTCTGAGTGCATGATGCAGCTCTGGATGCACGGAAAGGTGGCTTCCATACAGGTTCTTACCAATTTTGCCGGCAACCAATGGGATGGCACTGAGGATTCCCCATATAACACTGCAATCAAATCAACCCTGGTCAGATGCTTGACAAGTCTAACAGATGACATCATGTTTTTCTTGTATTACAAGTTATCAATTGCATTTGACAATTTTGGTGAGCAAGGAAAAGCCGCCACCAAGAATGGAAGAAAGAAGGTCAAGAAGGGGACATTCATTGGTGCATTTCTGGCTGTTTCAGCCAAGGGTTTTGTCTACTATCAGACAAACCCAGATTTCATCAATGGGTACTCATACAGCCACATCCTTGGTGAGTTGCTCAACTCCTGGGATGGCTCAAATTCCAAATACCGGGTTTTCTTGAGCCACCAGATGGAGGGAAGCTCCATCACCCTTGAGGCCTTCCAGGAACGCGGGCACCAGGCCTCTGTGTACCCAGCTGGTCACACCAATGTCCATCTGGCAGATGTTGTATTCTTTAATATTGGAGATACACTCTGGAAGCGCCGCCCTCAGGATTTTAACGACCTCTATTTTGGGGCCCTTGATCATAATTTTCTCTTTGGTCACCAAATGGTGGCTGACTTGTTTACGCAAATGGTTTTCCATGTGAACATGGGCAACCAATCACGCAAGGATAAGTGCTTCCCACTCTGTGCGACAGCCACCTACCAGCCCATCCAACCAATGACTGATGAGGAGTACAATGAGCAGTATATGGCGGTCATCACGCGCAATCCTCCTGCCTCCACCCCCGCCACCAACACCCCCCACCCGCAAACCCAACTCATCTAATCCCAGACCCCCCAGGCCAGCACCGCCTCTACATCTTCCTTCCTTCACCATTCTACCTACTAGGCATTACTCTTCCCCACCTCAATAAACCCCCTGATCCCAAAAAATTTCTATTTATATTATCTTTATTTTGAATTTCAATTGTTTGTGTTCTCTTTATTTAAAGTTGGCTATATTCTTTATGTTCAGCTTATTTCTATAAAATCATATATTTACTATATAATGGTATCTAGATCCTGAACACAGTTATTTTTAGCACCCAAATACAGCCCCTTGTGAAAATATTAACAACAATTTGGTGATCAACTGAATTTAAATTAGAAAATTATAGGTTAATTGTATTTAGATAAAGTTGTTACTGATCCAAATTCAAAACCTTAATGATAAAGTTTAAGCCAATCAGGAGCCAAGTGATAAAATGATTGTTGTGACATAAAGGGTCATTCTATAATTCTTTGATGCATGTGCGCTAATTAATATGATTGGCTGGATGTTTTGCCATTGTACGCCATTGCCGCTGTGGCAAGTTGTTGATGGACTAGTTCCCAATCAGCTGCTGGGTTAGCACTAGTCCATCAACAACTTGCCACAGCAACAATGGCGTAAAATGGCAAAACATCCAGCCAATCATATTATTTAGCGCACATGCATCAAAGAATTATTAAATGACCCTTTATGTCACAACAATCACTTTATCACTTGGCTCCTGATTGGCTTAAAGTTTATCATTAAGGTTTTGAATTCAGATCAGTAACAACTTTATCTAAAAACAGTTAACACTATAATTTTCTAATTCAAATTTAGCTGATCATCAAATCATTGTTACTATTTTCACAAGGGGCTATGTCAAGCGCCAAAAATAATATGGTAATCAAGGAAACAATGCCAACACAAAGCAAACGCCACATATTGAGATGAACGTAAAACATATACACAATGGGTAAAAAGATGGGATAATGTAGTAAATGGGAAAACAAAAAGGATAAACAAAGAGGCAACAGTATCAAAATAATACAGAATTTATTGAGGCAAAAGCTATAAAAACATATGGAAAGGTTAGTAAAAAATCAATGAGAGAATTGGAAAAGCTTCTGAAGGATCTCAACTTGGCAATTGCCAAAATAAAGGACATTGACTGCAAGTTCAAAGCAAAAGTGAAGTCTGCTGTCCTCACTGGGGACAAAATTGACAAGGTGTCCACAAGGGCACTAATGTCAAAAATACCTGACACCCCAGAGAAGACAATTGAGCGCTTACTAAATATTCAAAAAACTGTGGTCAAGGGTCTCCAGTTCAAGGCATACAATCTTTCCGCGCTGTCTGTCTGGGTTGATGATCCGGAGATGTATGCCCACCTCAAACCCGCCAAGCGTGCCAGGGCAGAGGATACCAAATTGCCCGCACAACTGCTTGCGCCAAGAATGGCAAAGCCAGCTGAAGCCGCCGGCAAGGAAGAACCCCAAGAAGGTAACCTAAAAAATTATAATTAATAAAAAATTCTTTAAATACTTACCTTTTTTTAGAAGATGTTGATGGTGAACTCCGCCAGGTTCTGGTCCCTTTTGTCCCCCCCCACCTTCTATGCCAACTATGCTAATCATGTGGTAAGGCAGCTTTTCCTGTCCCCCCCTTTCTTGCAGGAGCTTGAAGACAAGATCCATGGTACATTCCTGATGTCCAGGGAGGCATTGGCTGGGCTTTTGCATGGGGAGGGGGCATCTGAGTGGGCAGTTACTGCCTACAAGGATGCCCAACTGGTCCGCCTGGACCTGGTTAACCTCGGTGGAGTTTACTGTGTAAACTCATTGAGCTTGTTTGGGACGTCCTGGCAACGCTCCCATTCAAGAATATACCAGAGATGGGACAGGATCATGCAGCTGCTTGCTTCTGCTTCCCAGTGGAGCATACCATCTCTTACCTGTTGGAGAACTTTGGGTGTGTGGTGTCAAAATTGGCTGTTGAAGACACAACAGCCGTAAAGAAGACAAAAATCCTCCTGGCAGACTTTGGGCTGGCCTGGAGTGCCAACAAGACGGGGGTCCCTGCAGCTATGGAGCTGACCTTTGCCAAAACCAAGCACAAGAAGAAGATTAGCGCTGTATACAACAAATTGTGCAAGTTTACAGAAGCCTTTGCTGGACAAAGGCTTCACCTTGTTATTTACCATGGGTATCTTTTCTTCTTTGGGATGAGCGCCAGTGTAGAGGACCTGGACAGGGTCCTTCTTGGGGTCAACAAGGCCAGGCTCTCACTGGACGGGAAGAAGGTCCCCCCTGGGTACAACTCAGTGGATCACATCATCCAGGACGCCCTGATCCTGGCTGGTATCTTCAGGTTTGCAGCCCCGCCAGAAAAGCTGCTCCTCCATTCCCACCTCACCATCTTTCCTTTTACCAGCAGGTGCAAATACTTTAATACGGGTGTATCCACCATCCACGGTGTGGCGGTGAAGGTTGTGCACTACCTCCATTGCGGGGTGTGTACATACCGCCAAACCCATTACAGGCGCACTTAATTTTATCTCTATATCAATAAATGTATTTATACTCTACTATATTTTTATATCATAAATATTTTTTCAAATAATATTTTAGCAAACAAGATTTGCAAAATATATTGCAGAAATGGGTTTCATAAAAGTATAAAATAATACAGTAATAAAATAAATTTCAACCTTACAGTTTACGTTTAATTTTTACAAGACTATTTTATATTTATTTGACAAAAGTGATATAAATATACTTGCGTAATCCAGTATCAAGCGTTTGGGATAACTTCAGATGATATATTAAATAATATATAATAAAATAAATAAATTACTTACATCTATTGATGGATCTTCTGAATGTGATTGCAGACGTGGAACCATCTAAATATAAAATGATAATCAATAAATCTTGAATAGTAAATTCAAGAATATAAAAAAAGTTGGACACACTAAGCCTTTAGTTGATTGGCTGTTTGGCTAGGCACGCGGGGATGAACAAATCAGTGTGGCCATAGAATTTGGCCACAGTCTCAGCTGGGAGGGTATGGATCCCGGCCTGCAGCAAATCAAACAGGTCCTCAGTCCCTGTTGGGGTTCCTCGCTTGACAACTTTCTTGAGCCACCCAAAGACCTCCTCAATGGGATTTAGGAAGGGCAAATAGGCAGGGAGGAAGAGAAGGCGCAAATTTTCTGTGGCCAATTGCTGGGGGCCCACTGCAATGCTGGTGTCAATTGATGGAAATTCTTCAAGAATATCTGCCACCTTGTGGAGACCAACGTTTTCCAATACAATTACATTGGTGAAGCCCGGGCTTGTGCGCCTCAGGTGCTCCTGGACCAATCAGAGAAATGATAGGAAGGTCCGGCTATTGTGGGAGCCTAGTATCATTTGGTACAGCTCAACCCCCTTTGGACCAAGGAGAGCCACCATTGATTATGCTGTGGCGTGGACTGCAGCACGCCAAGCCATCCCGTCATTGGAGCCTTTGGGGACATACCCATACTCATTGTGCATCACCAAGGCAAATGCTGATTTGTCAATATAATAGAATTTCACTGTCCCCTTGGCTTTGAGGGCAGTGTACGCCTCAGCATAATTTTTCCGGGTCTTGATATTGGCTGGGCTGTTCCAATTGTAGGGGGATACCCTGAGCTTTTTCCAGGAAAAGCGCATTCCCTTGATCAAATGATAATAGAAGGAAATTGAGGCCTTGATCCCAAAAGCAGACTTGACCATGGCCTGTATATTTGCCAGTTCAAGATGGCAATCTTGGGTTATCCACTGGCGGATTGCCCATTTGTTCTCCTTGGTGAGCATGGTTGAAACACGCAAGGATTTCTCCGCGGCAAGGACTCAGCCAGTATCAATGAACTTGTTGAAGGTCTTTGAGGCATACTTGGGATCCACCCCAACAAGAGCTGCAGCCGCCTTGTAATCACCAGATTCCTGCATGAGCCAGAGAAGGATGATGTGCTTAATGTCAGGAATGCGCTTGTGAGCAGGCTTTTTAGCAGTGGGGATTGGCTCATTGGTGTTGGGCACAACACAGGGCATGGGCACCTTGGTGTAAAACGCAGCAACTTTCTTTAACACCAGCTGTCCCTCATTGGTTTGGTAGAACTAGAGCTCTTTGTCATCCTCCTGATTGCCATCACTGACGTAGGGCTTGTAGCTAGTATCAAGTACAGGCTTCACCTTCTCCAGCATGGCTGACGGGACCGACTCTTGCCGGTACACAACGTCAAACACATATGAAGTAAGTTCTACCTCCTTGTTTCTAACTTTCTTTGTAGTGGTGACTTTGGTGGGTTCCAGGTCAGCTTTGAGACCTGAGGGTTTATGCTCTACACCCTAGCAGCTTATGCTCCTTGAACCGGCTGTGTCAGTGCAGCGTCACTATGGAACTCTCCTCTCCCTCCTGAGTAGGCACTTGTGTTGTAATAAGTCTATTCTTTGACCCGTGGGGGCAACTGCAACTGCGGCGCACAATGGGTGCAATGGTAGTCTGTTGCTGTGTTCCTTCCATTTTGAGAATTTAATAAAATATTAAATAAAACTTAATAATGTTACTCCCTATTTTTAATTTATGCTTTTATCTGTTTATGGATATTCAATTAATATTTTTTCCCACCCAATATCCCAATTATAGATTTTTATTTCTTAGTTAGTTGTTTTTGGTTTTATCACACTCATTTTAGAATACCCAAAATAATTTCCACCCATTTTCCCAGATTTTACGCCAAATTAAGCACCAAACACAATATTTTTAAAATTTATGTCTCAGATTATGTGTCTTATTTTAGATACCTTGGTATCATTCTTGATTACAATCCATTGCACAAACTGATTGAGTGATTTCATTTACATAGTGAGTTGCTATTGTGTTTTGTTTTTGGATTGAGTTTTGATACACCACACTTGGGTGTATTTTGTCACTGATTTACATAGTAAACATATGTGCACCAAAAGTCAACTCACACCATTTTGTTTGTGAATTAATGTATTTCGGATTATATTTTGAATGGTTTTGCTTTGTGTGTGAGCCCTTTGTTGCTGTGTTGACCCATTTTGCCCATTAACGCCAATAAACTCTGTTAACAGAGTGTATATTTTACACTGAGAGTTGGGTTTTGTTTAAATCTGAAATCATTTCATTTAAATCTGAAGTATTTTTGCTTGTTGTCATAGCTTTTAAAACTACTGTATTAATAAATACAATTCTCTCAACTCAAAAATCTTGACACCAAATTTCTTTAAAAGCTCTGGTAAATACTATATACTTATGTATTCTAAAATGAAGCCATTATCCAGTTCAATATCATGTTATTCTTTTCTATAAATATATTAAAAAATACATACATAACTAGTCAGTTTCAGTACCTACTTGTTGGACAATGCCCACAGAGCAGGCATGGCTTATAAAAGTAATTTGGATGCCAAATTCAGGGAATTCAAGGAGTTCTCCTTAACTGAAAGCCCCTTCTAGATGTATTCATTACTTGAAAGTATGCTTAGAAGCCCAAGATCTATGACTGTTGACCATTGATATCAGGATGGTAGGAGTGATTCATTTGGTAATGAAGAAATGCTGCCAAAAAGTTAAGAAATGATCCACCATTATTTTAGGATCATCTTTTTCTCATAGCACCATGTGATAGCCGATTTTATTTTCACATTTGATATCAGTGCCATAAGCTGGTCTATCTTATTTATAAATATAATAAATTTTATAGGGTCACAAAAAGTCTGCTTAGATTACTTGATCTTACATCATGTTTATTGGATTGTTTCTTTTTGATATTACCCCTGTGTAACATTGGGCAATTGGTCATGTCATCAATACATTATATTTTGTTAGCTTATCTTGGATAAACATCATGTAAAAAATATAGTATGCTGCCAAAAATTTTCAAAATGGCATGATGATTTTTTTATGTATATTCGACAACTCCTGTGGAAAAGCGTTTGGTTCAATGATGTACTGGTTATTTCACTTACATCTCTTAATATGAAGTTGAGTTGCTTGAAAAAAAGCAACGTTCAATGTTAGCCTTGATAAGCCCAGCTTGATTAGTTTTCTGAATTTGGTAAAAAAATTGGCTTTGTGTAGATTTTTTTATGCATTAGATATTATCTTTTAAATTAAGATATAACAGGAAAATGTTTTATTTTAAAACTATTTAGAGCTAATTCTTTTAAAATTATTTTATTTGCTGATATTTATGGTTCCATTAAAGCCAATTTTTTGGTTGGCAGTCTATCTACATTGTATGATTTATACTTATCGAAATATTTTAATTTGAACTGTCACTATTTTGCCAATCTGGTTTAAATAGGATAGATTGATCTAATTGGTTGTACCTTGGCAATTTGCTCACATTTGAATCTGCAACCCAGCTCCTGCATATCCAATCTCCCAGTTTCTCACTAGCATCTCTCAGATCATAGTTTTGCACTGTTTGAAACAGCTGAGCTAGACCTATTTTTTTACCAAAATCTAAACTATTGGTTTAAAGGCTACCTTTTTTAAACATGATAGAAAATCCAGAAAGAAGCTCAAGGAGTCCTTGTAGAAAAGCAAATTCAAGGTCACCCTTACGAAATTCGCGAGATCACAAGTCAATGCGACGCTCCCATAGTAGGTCTCGAAGCTCAGGCGATGAGCGAAGAGTCTCCCCGAAACCACGTCGTAGACGGCGTAGCTCATCTCAGGGAACGTTCCCCATATAAACCAAATCACCGTTCTAGAAGCCCAATACAAAGAGCCAACCAACAAGATAAATCACACCTTTATGAAAAAAGTTCAGGGAAATCAACCAATCCTAAAAGCAGAAGTCCCTACGTTAGCCCACGGCGTAATTATGGAAACCGCAACAGCTCACGCTCACCAAGCCTTTCACAGGGCCGCTCTCCAAATCGCTGTGCTAGCCAACAGCAAAAATACTCTGTTTCTCGTTCGCCAAGAAACTCTAAGTGGTCTTCAAATTCCAGTACAGATAAAAACTATGGCAGAGATTTTCAAAAAGAAAGTTTTGATTCTTATGTTCCTGATAAAAGAGATAGTCGGATTCATCCTGAACGAGCTGCTAGAAAAATTAGAACAGGCGATCAATCACCGAAATTTGATATCCCTATTCGGCAGCCCATTCCAGCTTCAAGAGTAAACAATGCACAAGAACCAAGTTCTGTTCAACAAGAAGCAGAAGAAGAGGTGGAAAAGGAAAAGCCCAACTTTGGCTTGAGTGGTCTATTGACTGCTGAAACAAATACTTTCAACGGAGTTGTAGTAAAATACAACGAGCCACCTGAAGCTTTAAAGCCCACTTCTCGTTGGCGTTGGTACGCATTTAAGGGTGAAGAGCAAATAGGTAACAATATTCATCTCAGCAACAAACTTAAACACTCATCTTAGACATTCTTCAGCTGCATAGGCAAAGTGCTTATTTAATCGGGAAAGACCGAAAGGTAAAGCATACCTTGTTGATATGATTTAAATACGTTTTATTTTTAATAGGTAGCAGACATACCCTTAGATCATGCCTCTATTTCCAAACAACACGCCGTCCTTCAATATAGGAAAGTGGTTGAAAACAATCCAATAACTGGTCAACCCAGGCCTGTTGTAAAGTAATAGGGATATCCTATATATTTAACTAACTCTATTTGCAGGCCATATATTATTGATTTGGAATCATCCAACGGGACTTTTGTCAATGGCGCCAAAATACCCCCTTCTAGATATTTTGAGCTTAAAAGCGCCGATGTAATCAAGTTTGCCTTTTCTACCCGTGAATACGTTTTCTTGCAAGAAGAATGATTTTGCTCGTTTGGTGATATCCTTGCCTTGAATACATTGAAACTTCAGCCTAAAATTTAACACGCTTCTTTTGAACACTTAAATTCACAATAGTGTTAATTATAGAGTTGTACATTTGATCAAGGTAGTTTTTTGCCACCGCTTTTAAGCTATACTCTGTAGAATTCACCTCAGAAGGAATTATTTGTGAAACCTTATTTGGTACTAATTTTTTCTGAACGAGATTTCTTATACTCTGCTAGAGGATCACAAGATCGCAATATTACAACTTATGTCCCCAAAACACTGAACCAAAATATATTCAAAATACACATTATGTCCTGTCAGATATAAAGCACTTTAAAATCTTGATGAACTAATTTTCAAAAGGCATTTTCAAATGAAATCCTAATCAGTCATGAGTTTTGCTTACTGTTGAAAACCTAGAGCTTAACATTAAAGAGAATCATCTCTATCAATGTCTATACAGCACCCAAGCAATTTTGCTGCTAATACTCCTACATCTTCATTAGGCATGGAAAAGTTACAGCCGGATATTTATCACTAAACTTCTCTATCTACTCAAACAATATCTTCTGAATATACTATCCATATAAATCTGCTAAATGTCAGTGTGCATCTTTAATTTTAAATAAATCCTAAATCAATAGATTCGATCCTGATTTGCGGTGGAGGTTAGATTGGTTGCCTTAATAATCAAATTGATCCAGGAGAAATATTTTTTCTTGTAAGCTATCACCAAAACTGTCTACAGAGTGTCAGAAATCCGCAGACTGTGGTATTTTATCATCCACCAAGACAATATCCTAAGTATTCTAACATTAGGAAAGTACAGGAGAACCTGTGATGTTGGTGTAATCTGCGGCCCAGAAGAATTTGTTGTAATCATCAGAAATAACAGTCTGACAGGGCCCACAACCAAGAGTGTCACAGTAGTTTTCATAATGCCTAGTATTATCTGTCCTAATTGCAAGGTCTGGAAGTCAGGTAAACAGTTAAATAAGTTGACTGAGTTGACAGATTCAAATCATACTGTTGATTGGAAATGGGTCACTGCTGCCCCAGTTTGTCAGCTTGATTTGATCACCCCATGCAAGTTGACACTGATAAATAGACATAATCTGAGAGTCACTTGATACAACCTTATTTACCAGAATGGTCGATAGAAATTAGTCACTCAAGGGTTTTTTGCATTCTAGATGAGGTACACTTTAGATAATGCAGACGGAATAGGAGCCATGGATCCAGCTGGTATTGCCTAGTCAATCTTTGGTACATATTGGAAAATTTTCACTGTTCAGCTCTTAAGAGTTGAGCCCTCCCTAAATTACTCAAAAAATCAAATATTCTCCTGGTCTAACTTTATTTCACATTGAATCTGGGAGTTGGTCTACTTCACTACATTCTGTATAACTTGATCTTGAGCCAAATTATCACTGGAAGATGGGGACCTGCCTTGGGTACTTCATTGTCAGTGCCTCCTAACGTTACTCCAATGCATTCTAATCTTGGTGTCTTTCCTGCCAAATCTGAAACTGAGACAGTTGTGACTTCTCAATGTCCAGAGTCCTATGCTGACGACACTTTAATTCTACCACAGGCAATTGATCTGGGACTCCTTTGGTTGGATTTAATAATTCTGTTAAACCCTGGTGTTTCTTTTGAAAATTTTACCAAACAGTATCTGAAGCTTCAGTGGTAGCTAATCATCAACTCCTTATGGATTTGGGTGGCTATTCCCCACCACATGGAGACCTCTTCTTACCATCTGACAATTTCCCTTCACACAGAGGAAATGAAAAATTTCTTCCTACTTCTTGATAAAGGTTACAGGTGTGTCTTCTAGTCTAAACTAATAGAAAAAGTACTGTATTAAGATAGTACTCTCTTTTGGGTAAGACACACTGTCAAGATTTCTGGTCTTGAGGAAAAGATCTTTATTGTTTGTCATTTGTAAAATGGATGTTGATAAGAGATTGTATGGCAACACTCTTTAGCTACCAATTGGGTATAGGATATAGCTACAGCCTGACAGTGTCCTGTTGGTCTATAGGAGAAAATATACTGGGTCTGCAAGTAGACAGCAGCGTGCTCTACTCAGATACTTCTGACTACTAGGTAGTGGCTAATAGTGATACACTGATATAGAAGAAGTTTCTCTATCTATAAGGGTGAATATTCTGCTTAATTCTAATAAGGAGAGCACCCTTTATAGGGTAGATATGCCCTCTTGCCAAATTGTTATCTGAAGCTTCTAACTCTCACTAGTCAGCCTATCTGTTCCCCAGACTGCTAGTTTCAGCCCCCAGAGTTAGGATGCCATGCTGGTCTGGCATATGACTTCAATTGATTGCCGTACCCCAGCCTATCATAACATGGTCTTAGCAGCATCTTGTCTACAATTCAGGCATATGCAAGATTTAGTTACCCTGGCAATGGGTTTTGCACTCTGCATTATTCTTCTAAACGACCTTCCATATTAGTTGTATGGTCTGATTTGAGTCCATGCGCAAATGTTTGGCAGAGGCACATCCTCCAATCACATTTGAGAACTATCAAGCTTTTTGGTATAGGTGCAAACCAATGAGAAGTCCAGCAGTGAATCACAATCAAGCTTTGGGATAACTATCAATATTCTGATTACCCAAAGCTAAGGATGAGATCAACTAGTACTTCTTTAAGCTCAACGGCTCTATGGCAATTGGCTGTCTGGAGCCATTCACTTAGGGGAATGATAGTCAAGTCTACCATATTATTCCAAAGTCCTGACACATGCCATCTCAAAAATGCCATTTTGATTTACAAATTCTTGAATTAAATTTGAGATGGCCTTTTTTGCGTTAGTGATTTTGAATCACAAAAAAATAAAATAAATAATAAAATAGTTAAAATAAACATACTGTAAATTCAGAACCTAAACTTAAAAATGCAGGATTGTCAAATCATGACCAAATTTCAAATAACTTTTGCGGGCAATTCAGCTGAGTGAAAACTAAAATATTTAATAAAATCAACCATTTAATTTGACTTTTTTTGATTTATTTAAATTGGCAAATTTTGAATCCCTTGAGCAGATAACTCAACTAACTAAAGACAAAACACAGCAAAAAAATGAAGGATACATGAATCAGAAATGTGGGACTCTAATGTAGGATTTGAGATTTCCTGTATGTCAAACAAATCATAGACATCATGTAAAAATTAACAAATCTGAAATTGCAGGATTGCCAAATCCAAGAACCAAATTTTAAATCAAAAAGGAGGTGAATATGAAATAAATATAAATTTATGGGTGTCTCAAAATGGATATCAAAGGATATAGAGTGGATTTATGCTAATTCTTTCAGGAATCATAGGCATTCTCAAAAATCACCCTTTTCTATTTTAGGGCGGCTAAAATTTAGATGCTTGATTATAGTATATTTTAAAAAACACTAATAATAAAATAGAACTATATATTACAATCTATCTTATCACATTGTCTTTTCCTTGATGTGTTGATAGTTCATTTACTGTTGATGATGTGCTTGCGTTTAATTGGATAGTTTCACCTCCAGTTGCCTTGGCAATAGGAAATCAAGCTGCCTCTGCGACCACAGCTGGTCTCAGAGGCAGCTTGATTTCCTATTGCCAAGGAAACTGGAGATGAAACTATCCAATTAAACGCAAGCACATCATCAACAGTAAATGAACTATCAACACATCAAGGAAAAATAATGTGATAAGATAGATTGTAATATATAATTCTATTTTATTATTAGCATTTTTAAAAATCTACTGCAATCAAATATCCTTAATAGCAATACATTAACACATAGTGTAGTATCCAGTGATAATTCACTTTTGAGTTTTTTCTTTCCCACCTCTCCTTTCTTTCTTGAAAAGAAGTTTTTTGGCCCCTGGCTATGCCAGAGCCAAAAAACTTTTAAAAAATTTCTGCGTCATTAGGAGGGTAGCTCATATATCATTATATGGTTTTTTGGTCGCTATATTAGTGATTTAGAGTGCAGAATATTGCATTGTTTCCAGTTTAGACAATTTTGCATTTCACTTAATTTCATGTCTAAACATGGTTGTTGAGATTGGATTTTTCATTTGATTTTATCCAGAGTGGAGCTTCTTGATTTGGGTTGATTTATCCTAGTTACTTACTGTACATTCAATTTGGATTCCAGTTCCTGCAATTATTATTTGAGTTTACTAGTGGCATTCAAAAGTGATTTGAAATTTGGTTCTTGGATTTGACAATCCTGCAATTTCAAAAAACATAATAAACTTAATGAAAATGGTTGATAGATTTGAACACTTCAAATCTGATTCCAGTTAAATTGTTTTGTCCATTGGAAATATGCAGTTTGACTTGAACTTTGCAAAGTGTCTATGGGTTCCTGTATTTTTAAAAATCCAAATAAAAATACAAAGAATTCAATTTAATTAAAAAAGGCTATCCTGCAAAAGTGATTTGAAATTTGGACCAAGGATTTGACAATCCCACATTTTTACGTTCAGGTTCTGTTTTTCAGTATAACTTTATAATGTTGCATTTTGAAGTTACACCATCTCAATTTTGTCATTTTGAGTCAAATTAATTAAATCATATTTTGCTAACTTTATTTACATACAGTAGTTTTCAAACTTGTTGAGATAAACATATACTGTAAATTCAGAACCTAAACGTAAAAATGCAGGATTGTCAAATCCTTGGTCCAAATTTCAAATCACTTTTGCAGGATGGCCTTTTTTAATTAAATTGAATTCTTTGTTTTTTTTATTTGAATATTTGAAAATGCAGAAACTCATAGACACTTTGCAAAGTTCAAGTCAAACTGAATATTTCCAATGGACAAAATGGATTAACTAGAATCAGATTTGAAGTGTTCAAATTCATTAACCATTTTCATTAAGTTTACTATGTTTTTTGAAATTGCGGGATTTTCAAATCCATGAACCAAATTTCAAATCACTTTTGAATGCCACTAGTAAACTCAGATATTGATTGCAGGAACTGGAATCCACATTTAATGTACAGTAAGCACACTAGGAAACACCAACCCAAATCAAGAAGCTTTACCACAACTAAAATCAAATGAAAAATTCAATCTCAATAACTATGTTTAGATATAAAAAGTTATTAAACTCTAAAATTATCCAAACCCGGAAAGTATACAATATTATACACTTCAAATTACAGATATAGAAATTCTGCTACTATTCTAGGCTAAATCAAGAGAAAACAACTACCAATAACTAAACCAATAAATACAAAATAATACATATTTAATCTAAAATATATTTTTTATTTTATTTTTATGGACCATCAATTGCATTCTCAACCAGCTCCTGCACCAGCCCGCGGGGCAGCCCGTCCACAAGGGGGTCCCAGAGGGTCCAAGAACAGACCCAGAACCTAAATCAAGGGGAGTCATGCCAACAAACAGGCCTCCCAAGGTGTCAGTGTCAGCCAAACACCTCCTGCATCTCAAGCCAGGAACAGTAGCCTGAATCCAAGACAGAAGCCGCTCTCAAGGCCTGCCACAAAAGTCTCCTATACAAAGGGCATCCGGAATAATGAGGTTACATACACCTCCACCGTGTACCCAGTTGTCACCCGGCCCCGCACTCTTGATCCAAGAGTTGCTACTTCCTGCCCCCGCGTCTTTGATACTTCATATGAGCCATTGACCACAACCAAAGAGCCATATGTGCCTGTATTGTATGCCACCATTGACAGCGCCAGTGCAACCAAGCGTGATCACACCTTCTACACAAAGGTCCCCATCCCCTGTGTCAAGCCTGCTAGCCAGGATGCCGCGGTACCTTCAAGGGCCGGCGTTGGTTGACAGATAGTGAGTGTGAAGCTCTCCTCAACTGCTTGAACGGGGGAATGGAAGTTTAGGATATTGCATCCCAATTTGGTATCACAGCCAGATACATTGCCAACATCAACACCAAGTATGGCAACACCAGGCAAATTGTAAAATCTGCCAAGGCTAAGTGGCAGCCCAGCCTACTTCAGCCCACCCATCTTGAGGCAATCAAGCAGTGGATTACCAAGGATTGCCACCTGGACACACTTGCTGTCCAATCAATGCTCACCACAGAGTTTGGGCTTTCTGTTTCTAAAACCCTTGTATATAAAGCAATGGTCAAATTGGGCTTCTTATGGAAGGTGCTCAGAGTTTCTACGTACAATAGAAAAGCAAGAAGACCATTGAGGATCAACACATTTATGAAGAGACATATCTGGCCCTAAAGAAGACTGGGAATGTCCAGTTCTTCTACATCAACAAATTGCCTTTTTCCTCCTTACTCAGGTCTAGGCATGGGTGGGTTGAGAAGGGGTCCAAGGACGGTGTAGCCCATTGTGTAGCTGTCTGTTCCCAGACATATTTGATGGTTGCTCTTCTGGGTCCTTGCAGTTTAGATTGATACCAGATGATTAAAGGCTCCCATAACAGCAGGATATTTCTTGATTTTCTCCAAACTGTCAAGGAGTATCTCTGGATCAATTACTGAAGTACAACCAACATTGTTGTGTTAGATAATGTTGGGCTCCACAAAGTGGATCTGGTTATGTCCAAGTTCCCGCCCATCAATAAAAATAGCCATTTGACCAGCCACCACCTGGCTGACTGTCTAATAAGACTCCTCTTCCTCCCGCCATATTCCCCATTCCTTAATCCAATTGAGGAGGTCTTTGGATGAATCAAGAATAAGGTGAAGAAAGGCCTCCCTCAGGACACTGAGGATCTCTTCAACATCCTTGAGGTCAGTCAATTCACAATGCCACCCAATGTGGTGGCGGCTTTAAACAAATACTCAAAATCCTTCATCCCCAAAGCCCTGGCCTCTGAGCCAATCAGATAATGGGCGCTCCAGGTTTTATTTGTTTTTATTTAATTTATTTTGTTTTTATTAGGACTCAAAAATTATTATTTATATATAATGATGTGACATTTGATTGTATTATAGACATATAAGAATAGGTAGAAAAGGCAAGCAAAATTAACTATACTAGATATAGAGACACATATTTTTATTATAATGCACTAAATGTTGTATTGACTGTTGCGCTAACAAATAATAGATTAAAAAAGATAGAAATAGATTAATTTTATTTGAATAAATGTGAACCCTTTTTAGTACAATGGATTTTTTAAAAACCACAGATTTGACCTTGTGAGGCATCACCTGATCATTATTATTTCAGTGCCACTATAGCCACACAACAGAAACCAATGATTTTCATGTATTGCTTACTAATTAGTACTTAGGACGCAGGACAAGTATATTGAATATATTTATCAAATAATATTACAATGGAAAGGTAATTTGAGTTCTAAACAATCACTTGTTTAGAACAATAGTGGAGCGGGCCGCATGATGCAGATAAATTCAATTCTTGTTGTTTGTCTATGTAATAAATGAATCCATACTTGACAAGCTAGTAAATAAAAACATTTTTAACTTAGTTTTTATTATTTAACATGGTCACAACTATAACTAATGTCTTGTAATATATTTAGATATATTACTATTATAACTTACCTATTAAAATTTAAAACAAATTTTAAAATATTAAAAGTAAAATTATAATTATAAATCATAAAATTTATCTATTAAAGTTTAAATATTAAAATTTATATATTAAAGTTTAACTATTTTTATTTAATTGTGAATTATTTAATATTGAAATATTTAGTATTAAAATTTTAGTAATTAAAATATGGAATATTAAAATTTAGATAATAAAATATTTAATTTTAAAAATATTTAAAATCATAATCTTACTATTAAAATTATAATATTACATAATTCAATATTAAAATTTTAATAGTTAAAATAAAAAAATTTAAAAAATAAAATTTAAGTTGCAAGGGAAGTGATTTATTAGGGGGATGCAATTATTCTGGGGTATTATTTCCCAAAATTATATTTTCTGCTAATGCGTCCAATTGGGACCACATACTCTTCTGTAAGTGGTGGACAACTCTGGCGCCAATTGCTAGAGGGGTGGCGCTCAACACCCCAGTGGTGATGGAGCGTCTTATAAAAGGCAATATTGAAAGAAAATTAACAAGGAGTTGGTTCTCTGGAGGTATTGTGTACCTGTACAACAAAGCTAACATAAAACAGTTGTATAGGACATGCTCTACAGTTTGGTAGCCTTGTGGTGTCTTCATTTAATCCAGTGCCAGCCAGCAGACATCCATTTGAAGGGGGACGTCCTCCAGCTTCTTCATGTTGACCTTCATAATGCAGTGTAGTACTACCCCAAGGTAAACAGCAAGATGCAGTTGCTGTGAGGTATAGATTTCCGCAAATAAGCAGAATTTATTATAGATTATAACTGATTGATTTTTATAGGCTGTGTTTGAAAAATTGAGTAAAGGAGAGTCAGGCATTTTGGAGGCATCTGCAACCCACGCCTCTGCAAACAATATTAATAAAGGTTTCATCTTATTGACTAAAAATGCATTGCCTATTTAATTTGATATTGATTTTATTAAATTATTGAATATTGCAGCTTTGATGTTTTCTTGTGGGACGTGAAATTGACTTTTTTTCAGGTTTATTTCATATGTATTCATAGTTGAAAATTGAAAACATTCAAGGCATTCAAATATATATTTGTCAAAATTCATGTTGGCATTTATTTGGATATCCATCTTTTCTTTAAAGTTGATACTTGCACCTACTTCATAAGCTTCTTTGACCCAGGTTGAGCTTCCTTCTGGCGCTTTAAATTCCCTATTCATTGCGGTTTTTGTTGCATATTGATTGATGTTATCTTGTACTATTTTATTTATTTGATTTTTATTTAATTGTTTTACAGGGGCTACCAGTGATTGGTAACCCCTGTAGAACCAACTTGGTGTAAAAGCCGCCACTTCTGCAACCTCATCCCCATCCCTAGTTATAGCTAAAGTAAATACAAATAAAACATAAAAAGACTTACTGATTGTTTCCCCTGTGGCCCCCTCAGCCACAGGCGCCCCTCCAGCAAACTTCATGAGCGTTGGCTGCTCTTCATTTGTTTTTCCAGGTTTGATTTTCCTTATTTTCTGTGTTACTTGTGTTTCCTCTTGATTTTCATTAGTTGAACTTTCTTTTTTTTGAGGCGCTCCTGCTTCATGACTGTGTTTTGTTTCCATCTGTTTCCATTTGATTATTTCCCTCTTTGTTGGTGTTTATTTCCTGTGGGATTTCAGTCCATTCAATCATTTTGATCTTCTTATTGTTTTCTTTGCCCCCCTGCCAGAACTCCCACAAATTGTAGGCCACATCATTGAACTTTAGACTTGATAGGATTGTTCCCTGTAGATTGAGCAACACTTCTTTGTTCTTTTTGTCTATAATATTTCCTAGTTTATTCAGAGCATCTTCCTTTGGCTGGATCAATGGCTGGCCCCCATTACCCAGCTTTCCTGTTACTATTTTCTTGATGTTTTTTTCTATTTCAACAACCTTTTTCAGGTGTGTTTCTAATTCATTTTTCAAGTTTTAGATATTTGACATTTTGTTTGATTACATCAAAAACTGGTTTTTATAGTACTATCCTCAATGCATGAATATTTTTCATCATTATTAATAAATTAAAGACCACAAATGCAAAGTTATATTAGAATATTGCAATTAGACGTCAACTCTTGATATTTTGATATTATTTGCATAACTCAATGCATTTTGCTTAATAAAATTCATTGTAAACAAGGCCTTTTCCATTATAATTTATTTAAATTGACTGTGTATATATTAGAGAGCCATTAACGCTTAGTACAAATATTGATACATAGTGCATTATACAGCCTGTATATTTACCTATTGGTAATAATTCTGTAAACCTTTTAAGTCAGATTTTGTGAGTAATAATAATGTAATGGATCAATAAATTACTCTTTATTACCATTAATTGGCTGATTTTTTTTGCTGTGGCAATTGTGCATTTTCTGATATTTACGCACTGATATCCAATTGGTTGGTTTCTCATCCAATTGCACAGGCAATAGGAAATCAAGTTGCCACCCCAAGACCAGATGTGGTTGGGGTGGCAACTTGATTTCCTATTGCCTGTGTGATTGGATGTGAAGCCAACCAATTGGATACTAGTGCGCAAATATCAGAAAATGCACTATTGCCACAGCAAAGAAAATCAGCCAATTAATGGTAATAAAGAGTAATTTATTAACCCATTACATTATTTTTACTCACAAAATCTGACTAAAAAGATTACAGAATTTTTATCAATAGCAAATATACAAGCTGTAAAATACACTATGTATCAATGTTTGTACTAAGTGTCAATGGCTCTCTAATATAAACACAGTCAATTTAAATAAATTACAATGAAAAAGGCCTCATTTACAATGAATTTTATTAAACAAAATGAATTGGTTATGCATATAATTTCTAAATATCAAAAGTTGACGTCTAATTGCAATATTCTAATACAATATTTACATTTGTGGTTCTTAATTTATTATTGATAATGAAAAATGTTCATGCAAATAATTATATGTTATCACATTAAATGTACAACATTGTATTAATTATGATAAATGTTGATAATGTAAAAAGAAAATATTATTAATTATGAATTGAAAGAGAGATATTAATTTTTAATAAGTTGTCTCAAAGGAAAGATTTATTTACTAATCAAAGGACGGGAAGGGGAGGAAATGGGAGGAATGAACATTGCCTTCATCTGCACCTGTAAAAGGGATGGCATCAGAGATAGTGGGGGGGATTGGTAGTGGCTTGGGACTCAGGGTTGGAACACGGGTGGCTTGATGGGGGTGGTTGGGGAGGCAGGGGTTGCTGACTGGGAAGGGGCAGCAAGAGCAGTTTGCTTCAATTGCTCAAATTCTTCTTCCGTTACAAATACAGGCTTGACAAAATGGATGGACTGGCGTGGGGGAGGTGGGGGGTCTTTTCTTGACTTATCACCATCACTTGCATAGAAGATGATGAGATCAAATAAGTCTTGGACAAACACAGAAGGGAAAAGCTCATAACCCTTATTAATTTGGGTGCATAGTTTGTTGTAGGAGGCAGGCTTTAAGTGCCTGATAGCAGAACCAAAATTGTAGAGACATACATATGCAAGATGTATGTTGGCGTGGTTGATGGAGTAGGACCAACAGGTATGCCCCGCAGCCCTGATTTATTGGGTTGTTCATTCCTGCTGCTCTATCTCCACACTCAGTAAAACTGTCCGCATGGCATTTTGTGTGGCCCACTCCTTCAGCATGGCCTTGAGCTCTGTCTGGTAGGCATACCCATCTGTGGTATTTGATATTGCAGAGTAGTGATTGACACCCAATAGGGAAACTGCCAATAAAACCCCAACAAAACAATACAAGATTGGGCCACGCTTGAACACATCAGACTGGATACGCTTTTTTCCAAAGTCTTGGATACTTGCAGAAATCTTAGTGTATGACAGGAAGATGATATCATTACGGGCCCTCATTGCCCTCCCTTTGATAAAATTAATGATTGTTGCATTGTAGGGGTTGGTATCCACCAAACTGGGGCCACCAAGAACCTGATTGGATAGGATTCTGGCGGCAACCACAACTCCATGCATCTGAAAATTCACCGTTCTTTTGTTGGTGAATATGCTATGGAGTCCCAGCTGGAGACGTACCTGGACCAGGGGCATCCACGGGGCACGTTCCATGATGGCCATCATAAGGGAATGGGCTGTATCACCTTTGGTTGAAGTACAGGCACCAGTTGGGGTCTTCTTGGTAGGGGGGCCACAGTTGGTGTGGGCTTGCAGGTTTGCAGCCACAGTGGACTTTGTAAAACCCATTGCAGCTGCAATTTCCCCTAGAGACATAAGCATCCCTTGCTTTTCAACCATTTCAAGAACAATCTCTGGAGTGACTAATTTTCTTCTGTGTCTTGCAGGATAATTGACTGGAGGCGGGATGTGTCTGCCTTGAGAACCAGACAGTGCCATCTGATTGGCTGTTTTGGGATTTGGGACTCTCTGGGTGACCCCATGGCTCAATTGCCCAATTCCAGGTGTTAGTGTTGATACAGGATTTGGGTTGGCGGCTACCTGTGCATGATGGGCAAACAGGACCATGCTTGAAGACGTGGGAGAAAGAACACACTCCTGGGTGGTGCTTGCAGAGGGGCCTGCGGGTTGGGAGTGGCCATAGAGGGAGGCTTCACTATTAGAAGACCCAGTGTAGCCCTGCATGATTTTGTCAAGGCCAGGGAAAAGCTTGTTTATTTGGTTGTTATTGGAAAAAGACATAATAAATTTTTATTAAAAAACTTAAACTCAAAAAGAGGAGTGTATATTTTAGTAAATTTTATTGTTAAATATGTTAATTTTATGAATAGTAGGATCTAAATTTTAGCCTCACTAAAATGTAATAGGGTGATTTTTGAGAATTCCTATGATTCCTAAAAGAATTAGCACAAATTCACTCTAGATCCTTTGATTTCCTATTTGAGATGCCCATAAATTATATTTATTTCAAATTCCTTGCAATTATGATTTGAAACTTGGTTCCTGGATTTGACAATCCTGCAATTTCAGATTTGTTAATTTTTACATGATTTCTATGATTTGTTTGACATACAGGGAATATTAAATTGTACATTAGAATACCGCATTTCTGATTCATATATCCCACATTTGTTTGCTGAGTTTTGTCTTTTGTTAGTTGAGTTATCTGCTTGAGGGACTCAAAATTTGCCAATTTAAATAAATCAAAAAAGGTCAAATTAAATGGTTGATTTTATTTAATATTTTAATTTTCACTCAGCTGAGTTGCCCGCAAAAGTGATTTAAAATTTGGACCAAGGATTTGAAAATCCTGCATTTTTATGTTTAGGTTCTGAATTTACAGTATTATTCAGTTTAGAATGCATGAACTCAGTCTAAAAAAGAAATCAAAGTAGATCCAAATCTATTGTAATTTAATATAAATTCCTTGATTTTTAATTTTGTTTTTGGACTAAGTTCATGCGTTCTAAACTGAATAATATATGTTTATCTCAACAGGTTTGAAAACCACTGTATGAAATCACTTAGTGTGGGACGTGTTTATGTTATCTTGATTTTACATCATCTCAATTAACGCCATTTATCTTAAACTAAAATAAGCTTATTCCTGCACTAAAATAAAGCCTGTTGTATACAATCAGAATATGTTCCTAAATCATTAATCCAAGAAACTTATAATAATAACAACCTAAAATAACGCCACTATGGTATTCCTACTAGTGATTGTCATTGCTGGGTAAAAAAGCCACTTTTGAATATGTAATTTATAACTGATTTATACATGTATACATTGATAGGGTTTCCTTGATAAAATATTTTAATAGTAATTTTAATATGAAAGAAGGTGATTACACCATTTCAATTTATGTCACTTTGAATTCCAGCAGGGTTCATATCACCCAATTGATTTGATGCACGCAATGGATAGGGGAAAATAAGGGGAAATTACATATGACACCATGCTACACTGTATTTATTCCCCTATTGTGGTTCTTGCTTTTCACTTTTAAAAAGTACCTTTTTATGTTAAAAACCATAGCAATAAAAAATGTAAGAAATTCACTAAAACTTTGTGAATATGTATTTTTTGGCCTTCTCTAAACAACTGGGTACTTTTTAACTCCAGTTTTATAAGCTAAATTTTAAATATTCAAGTTTTACTCTTTGGCCCAGTTGAGGTAGCCCCACTGTAAATTTGTTAATTTAATATAAAAATGGTCAAAAATACTATATTTTTGAGCTAGGGCATCTCAATTACATTAATTCATAAACACTATTTTGACTGCAAGTTTTCAGTCAAAACTCAAAGTTTTGCCTACTTGTGGTACTAATAAAAAAGTTTTTTTTAAAAAATAAAAAACATTGAAATTTTGATAGTATATATTTTCAGACTTTTCTACAATTCTATGCAAAAAAATTGATATTTTTATTACAAACATTCCCATTTTTTCTTTTGAAAACTGCCCCTAAATTGCCCATATTTTGATACTAATTCACTTTTAGATGCCTCCCAAGCCTACCACCAAAGCTGCATACAAAGCTTCTAAGTCCAAGACCACTCTTCCCAAGGCCAAAAAAGCCAAAACTACCCCCAAGAAGCAGCCTGCTAAAGCTAAAGCTGCTCCCAAGACCCCCACGCCATCCTCAGAGTCTGAGGAAACCAGCCCCACCCCTCCCCACTTTCCCTTTGTCTACTCCCTTCTGATCCCCAGGAGAAGCTTTTCAACTTTAACTGCCACTATGACCCCACTTCAGAGCCTGATGAGAAGCAGGAGCAGGAGCCTGAGCCTGGTGCTCCTGCTGACAACCAAATTGAGTTTTGGGATGTAAACACCATCCATAAAATTTGCAATCAAAATGGTGCCTTTGCTGTGCCCACCACGTACCCTGCTAGCTATCCTATAATTTCAAAAAAGGGAGGAGCCAGCTTTTTCATAAGGGGTGCAGCTTCATCTGTAATGAAGAGAAGAACCCCATCCGTCAAAATCACTTCAAATGTGATAACATTGGGTGTCTAGTAAGGCTAATCACTTATGGATTCACCAGATTTAAGTCATTAACTGTAGGCCACAACTGCACTGAGCTTTTTGACCCCCTCTATCAACTAATCTGTTGGTTTCTTTGCCAGGTTATCCCAACCGCCAGAGACCAAACCTCAAATGAGGTGGTCAATGTTACCCTCCTTAATTTGAATGATTACTAACTTGCCTCTGTTGGTGGTATCTCCAAATTGTAAAGATACCTCAATGATCAGATGTATGCTCTGAGCAC
Source organism: Entomophthora muscae (assembly GCA_014839935.2). Taxonomy (NCBI): domain Eukaryota; kingdom Fungi; phylum Entomophthoromycota; class Entomophthoromycetes; order Entomophthorales; family Entomophthoraceae; genus Entomophthora; species Entomophthora muscae. Next base: position 109,891 of record QTSX02005177.1, read on the forward strand.
TGAAGGCGTTAGTGCTACCTCCATTGATCAATTGATCTTGACTGAAAAACAAAAACTATCTTGTCACAAGAAGAGATTTCTTCTGCATGATGATGGTCAAATGTGCAGGAGTTCATTATCTGCTTTGCAACATCTCAAAATTTACAAAACTTCCTCAAGTGAAAGAACTGGATTGCAGATGGTACTTTCTCCACCTGCCCAAAGCTCTTCAACCAGCTTTGGAATATCCATGGAAAGGTGAAAAATCCAGTTATTTGCCTGATTTTCTACTTCCTCCCCCCAAAAAAGCAGGATACATATGTCTGTGCTCTCACTATCCTAAAGAACAAGCTTGATAAAATCCTTCCCACCATTGAAGAGGAGCCCAAGGAGACTAGAGGGCAAAAGAAGAAGACCCCCTCCAAGGATGAAGACGCCCCCACCCCTTAGAAGCAGCCAGAAAGCTTACCATATCATGAATATCTGATAGTGGATTTTAAGCAGGCTCAGGCCAATGCTTTCATCAAAATCTCAAGAGCTCCCCCCAGGGATGCTATTTTCACTTCCAGCAGGCACTCTGCTGCCGCCTCCAAAAGTGCTCTGACCTCCATGAGCTGGTATATACTGAAGGCACCAAAAAAACAAAGAACATGTTTAACTGCTTTGCTGCCCTTGCTTTGGTTAGAAAAGAGGAAGCCAATGCCTTCTACAGCGCCCTCCTCTGCCATCTCTATATCCTTGCCAACTAGGCAGCCTTCATGCCCTTTATTAAGTATTTAAAAACTCAGTAGGATGGAGTTTTACAAGGAGTACACTGCATCAGAAAAGGCGGTGACTCAATCACCTGGAACTGCTTCAAGCAGGTCAAAGACGGGTTGATCAAGACCACATCTTCCCTTGAAGGGTGGTAAAGCCAATTTGCAACTAGGGTCAGGGTTAAGAAGCCCAAATTCAACAAAATCCTTATTCACTTGAAAACACTTTAAGCCCTCTCTGCCCAGCTCTTCAATACTGGCATGAAGGCCAAGGGTGATCCCCAAAAGCAAACTAAGGCAGTGAAAAAGTACACAGAGATCAGCAAGGTAGTCCTTGTATACTATCCCAAAGATAGAAAGATTGAGCATCTTCAGGCTATCTCAATTGCTCTTTCAATCAATGTTTAAGTCTATTTTCAATAAACTCTTCTTTATATTCTCTCTTATTTCCTTTAATCTTATCATTTTATTGAACTTTATTTAGTATTTGATACAATTATATGCTTATTTTAAAGTATATATCATAGTTATAATAGATGAAAATGGTTGTTTTTGTATCTATTTTGACTTTTGGGCTTTACACAGCCTTGATACTATTAATTGACCCCTTTTTTATTGCAGAATTGAAATCCTGAGGCCTTTTTAAGCCTAGAAATGGTTTTTAAATTCTATTATTTTGGTTTTTTGGTTTTTTTGGAGTTCAAAAAAACTAAAATTTTAAAGCCTGTTTTTCATAGATGCAATGCCTTAAAGTGCGTTTTTACTATGATTTTGAGATGGTAAAAATTGAGATGGCATATTTTGAGATAGCATTTTTGAGATGGTGTGCTGTATCATCTTTGTACTACTAATAAAGAATGTGGGGGATAAAATTAGGGAAAGTGAACTTGGATCAATCATCAAGTCAGTATGGAATCATCAGTTTATTATTCTAATGGACTGGCTTTAAGGTGGCACATCTGCTTGCGCTTTTATGAGTTAGCTTACAATACTAAGTAGAGACTGAAGTAGCATTAGGGCAATACAGCAGGGGTACCAGTCTTTTCTGGGTGGATTTTGGTGGAATCTTGCTTGAAAACTTCCTCAGCTTACAGTGTTTGTTCTAGACACGCCACACAGCTTAATCCTTTAGCCAAGCAGAATCAGTTGTCTACTTGGGCTACTATCCAGAGCTATCTAGACAGTGTTTGGATACTAGTTCACAGAGGTAATTATTCATTTAATCAGAGCTACTCTAATACAATAGGCTCAGAGGCTTTTATCTTAGAGTGTTTGATCTGGCAGCCCAATCCATGATGAACTCTTATGAATGTAATGCAGGTGATGGTCCATATGACAGCTCTTCTGTTCTAGGATACAATTAAAGTTTAAAATAGTGATTATTAGAGATGTATATTTGGATGCCTGTTGAAGTGAACTAACTAATTGGGCAACATCTGAATGTTCCATCCATTAATTAGGAACATGGATTTGGTTAATGTCAGGGTGTGATTTGATCATTGAACTTGCGGCCTAGTTGCCCACGTTTTTTGTTGAACCCATTCTAAGGCAGCATATCTATGCCTTAAAATTATTGGTTGATATTTTGATTAGGCAATATCCCAAAATCCTGACACAAAGTGAGGTTTTGATGAGAAAATACTTAAAGTAAAAGGGTTTAGGTTGCATCAAGCTGTGTACTACTTTTCAAACTGCCAACTAAGTTCAATTGGCAGATGAGTAAAACAAGGGCTTTTACCTTGATTTTGATCTTCAAATAAGTACAAGGCTCTTTGGCTTCACCAAATAAAGTAGTGTTGCAAATAATATTGACCTGCTTATTAAATGAGAAAGCATCTTTTTGAAATAAAGTGACATACAAATATTTAATGGGGCAAAAATAACTATGATTCTTAATTTCTAGGGTCAGTAGTATGATTGGTCACAAAAGCCACTGAGTTTAAAAATAGTTAAGTTGGCTGATCCTGTATATTATAGGATTAGGCATGGCTTGCATATCCTTTCTAAGTATTTAATTCCCAACTGGCACCTTTTATTTTATTGATAATAAATCATTTTGTTTTTGTTTTCCAATGACTATCTTCTTTGCTTATAAATCAGTAAATGCTGATACTGTAGCTTTCACAGATATTGAGATGGATACAACAAATTCAGATTAAAGTGAACTGAAGCTGCACACAAAACAAAATTTAATATTGTGGTAACTGTGTTTTGTTAGCAGAGTTACAAGGGGGAAATGATTAAAAATTAGATAATGCTTTTATTGGATATGGGGAATTATATAGTTGGGGTGAATTATTTTAGGAGGAACAAGATTATGACAATCAATCAATTGGATTGGGCAGGGCAGGGGGAAATTTGATCTTGATCAGAGGTGAAGCACCAAATTGAGCTGCCACTAGGATGAGATCATCATTATTTCTTGTTTCCAGTTTTGGTAATTTGACTTGACTTCCACATTTGGCTTTGAATGATGGGAAAACTGGTTTGAGTGGCATATAGTCTCTTGTGAAAAACTTTGTTGGAGGCCAACCATGTTGTTTTGATAACATTAAGCATATATTTTAAGCCAAATTGATGTAAATTAAGCATTTAATGAGCAAACTAAATCAAATATAAAACTTATATATCAGACACACAACACAACATAGTTGTGCGGTAAGGTTGGGATTTCAAAGAACAAAAAATTCACTTTACACATATTCAACTTTCTATTATGTTTACTATAAATTGAGCCAGGCACACAAAGGTCACACATTTGAAGCAAAACTCAATCACCAAAATCAGAGCAATATAAAATTAAATTCACAAATTAAAAAACCAAAATATAAAGAAAAGCAAAATCAATAACATATCAGATTTAAGCTGTCTAAATAAATAGATGCAGTATGAAACAAAAGGGGATGAAAATAGTGTTAATGCCTCTTTTTGGGTGTAAAAGTTGCACAAAACTAAAGAAATTTATTAAAGGTGATGAAAATAACAAGAGTAAGGCCAATTAAGTCAAATATCAAAACTTGATACACATAAACATATAATATGGCAACATAAGAGTAAAAATTTGGTATCTTAAATAGCATATAAAGCCCAAAATACAACATAAAAAATAGTAATAGTAATTTATATTTTCTTCAATGAAAAAACTTCACATTACCCAAACAACAGGTAAGTGCACCCAGAAGAGAGTGTCAAGGCCAAGAGTACTCAAGAGGGTCTATCAAAAGAGCCCCTGCATGTAGGGATGACAAAGCCTTCAATAGCATGTCCAGCAAAGATAAGGATAAGACAACCCAAACATAAAAACAGGATGTCTATACTAAGAGAGCTGAAATTAATCCAAAAGTTCAAAGCTTGCCATTCAATCTCAAAAGAATAGCACATCTAGAACTATAAATAACAAAACTATTGAATGTGTTTATCTTGTATACCCACACAAATACCACAAGAATTTACCCAATGTAATTATGTGTAAGAATTGTGTCAGGAATTATGAGTTCTATGGACCAACTGAACCATAACTATAACTCCTGGGTCAGTAGGCTGATAACATCTAGATGATATCCCTTCACTAACCTTGATAGAATTAATGATGAAATTATAATAAAAGATTCAGATAAATGAGAACAATGATAAAAATAATCCATTTCTCAAAATCTGACCTATATCAAGAATGAATATCTGATTGGCTAAAAAAAGATAATACAGATTGAAGCCTTAGGAGCATGACAGAATATTTCTATAGGATGTGCCACTGCCAAACCTTCCTGTGTTTGAGAAAGATTCTAGAAGATTACCCTTGTATGAAAAGACAAATATCTACCAATAAAGAATACATGGACCCATTTGAATGGATAACTGATTACTTGAGGTTGCAGTAATAGTTGAAGAGATGTTTCTAGGACCCTGTTAAGAATAAGCAATGTAACAAAGTCCATAAATTAATTGTAATTCTATGCCAGAACATCATGGATGCCTAACTCTGGGGGCTAAAGTTGACAGTTTGGGGAACAGATGACTTTCCAATCAAAGATTAAAGCGCCAGATGATAATCCTGGAAAAATGCCCTAAAAGCCCTATATAAGAAGCTTCTATAATAAGAGATTGAGAAGAATAATACTTATTGTAATAGAGAAGCAGATATACTCTATTTTTGAAATACCACTACTACACTGTTGTTAGTAGTCTGAATTATCTTAGTATTAGGTAAATCCTTGACAATACTCAAAGTTAACATTTGATCTCTCTCAAGCTAGATAAAAAGACACCAGCCTGCTATATATTGACCCTGATTGATAGCATTAAATTATCATCATAAAATACCCTAACCAAACAAAAATAGATCATAATAATAAAGAAACTCTTCACAATATACAAAATCTTGACAAAGTGTGAGATTTTACTTGGCACTAGATATGACCCTTACAAAAGCAAAGAAGATAAAGAGGACATGGACATGGAAGAGTTAAATTTCCATAAAACCTTGATGAGGAAGAATGTATTAAATAAGGTCACTGAATAATACAAACAGGTGTTAAAGCCCATTTTAATCAAACCAGACATCACTAAACAGTGAAATCCAAGGGCTGAAAAGCCTATTCCCAACAAAAAGCATTTTATATTCATCAATATTATGAGGTGTATGACTGACTGCAGGATTGCTTCAGCTATTGTTGAAATTTGTAGAAAGTCTTTCAATTGCTTATTACAAGTCAATACTGTAGATTCAGAACCTGCTGGCAAAATACAGGATTTTCAAATCCTACATTCAAATTTTGTATCACAATTATGGCTTGAGTTTTTTCAAGATTAAATTGATCTATTTAGGTTTTATTTAAATATTTTAAATTGCAAAATCTCATAGCCACTGTCAATATTTTGTATTCTTGAAGAAGAAGAGTTATTTTTTTATTAAAGGTATTATGCATGTTGAGATTGGGATATCTGTATGGGGGCAGATGTGCTTCCAATTGGTGTGTGTGAGTGCAGCAACGGGCAGAGTTCTGTTGTTACTGGAGCCAAGTAAAGGAAGAGTCATGTGGTCTTTGGGACGCGACACCAACTGAGGTGGTATGGCAGGATTCTGGAAGTATCAATAATTCACTCTTATTGTACTTGACACTACTACTATTTGGTTTAATAGTATGTTAATTATTATTATTTTTCTGCCTTCTAGGTGATCTTGGAAGGGCTTTTTATAGTGTAAAGATGGCAGTCAGACTGGCGTTTAGCTGCAGATAACTCTTACTAACTAGCCTATCATCCCCAAGCTACTAGTTTCACCCCCAGAGTTGGATTCCAAACCCAAATAAGGGTTTTGAATGTGGTAATATCCTAGGCTACTAATTTCTCCTCTTCAGCCTGAATATCCCTTGAGTTAGTTGAGACCAACTAAGTTGACATCCATAGGCTAGGGCCCCATCTTGTGCTTAGTCTAATGCAAAAAGTGCATAGGCAGTTTTCTGTCCCATTTCTTGGTGAAACAAGATGTTGTAATTTCCTGTCTTTATTCTGTTTGGAAGAATTAAGTCTATTTTTGGAATCTGAAATGTCTAGCACCTAATTATAGAAGCTTCTGGATTGACCAATGACATGTGACCTGGAATGTCTCAGGTGTCTTCTGGATTGCAAACTATAAAAGTCTTGATATAGTTTCTCCGTATTCTGGAATAGATGTCTTGCATCTGGCTGTGGCCTGGCTATTGTGATCCATAGCTTTAGTGATGGGAATATGGATCAGTCAACCCTGATAGATCAGGATTTCCTGATATTTCCCCCACTTGACTGAGCTATATATTCTTTGCAAAAAATCTCTAGAACTGGAATATGAGCAATAACTCAAATTACTCTGGTGTTAGTAACAAGTCTGATGCCCACCAGATGATGGTGCAGATGTCAGAAGAAGATAGGCACCATTTTTGTGGGCTATCCAAAGAGGCCAAGGTGGCATTGCTTTGTGGGCTACATCAAGTGGAGAATGGTTCCTTGTGGTCAGGATTGGAGATTTCAACCCATTCCTGTTCCCTAGTAGAAGGGGGCAATACCAGGGAAAATAGTGAGGAAATTCCGGTGGAGGAGGAGACAGAGGGACACCAAGCCTCTGGGGAGAAGAAGCACGTTGGCAAAGTACAACAGGGAGCTGCCCAAACATGGCCTTGATCTTTGGTAATTGACCCAACTTCTGGTGCTTTTCTGCTTTGTACCCAAACATGCTACTAGTCAGAACAGGAGTCTACCCCATTGTTTGATATAGAGGACAAGGGGTTTTCCATTCATCAATTATATTGAAGAGTGGACATAATTCCTCAGTTCCTTTATGCAGTAATGGCCCAGCATCTTAGAACTGATCTAAAACAGAGGATTACTAATTCTGGAGAAGGATTCCATGCAGTGGAAGACAAGAAGCTGGCAGGGCAACTTGGTGATGGGCTGGTTGAGATGTTGGCCAAGACGGGTGAGTTGGAGGGCGTGGAGCATGCCGTTCAAGGGTGCCTTTTGGACCATAGGTTACAGGTTTTTTCTACCTGGTTCAGCCCTCTAGCTGACTTTCCTCTGCTCTACCAGCCCTTGGGAGTAGAAAACTCAGATGCCCATGATATTCAGATCTGTTAGGTGACCAGAAGCACTTGGGCTGCCATCAATAGTGGGGCCAAGCAGCAGGCCATTTGGGGGATGGCATTATGTGGGGACATAATGTTAACTCATGATCTTGGCTTGCCAATGGCCAATGCTGACAATATGGCAGCCCACTGGGAGAAGGTTTGGAATAATCTGGGGTGATTGAAGGCGCCTCTCCCCCATGTTTATTGTTACATCTTTAATTTCATGGTGGACTGCCTGTTCCTGGCCTGCTTCTTTCCCTTGGATGCTGAACTATGGCAAGCTGACGTTGTGCATGTAGAAGTGTCCATCCCTTTTGTACAGTATTCCCAGCTGCCTCAGACAGTGGCATCTGTGTTTTCAGGTGGCAACCTACATTTTTGTGGAGGGAGAAGGATTCCCATTTTTTCCATTCAAAGCCTACATCAGGCAGTGCGGCATTCCCAAGGAGGTAGTTCACAAGCAGGCAATATTGAGGAAGGCAAAGTTGACCCTGAGTACCACAAGGTGACCATTAGGTCCCCTGAAATAAATTACTTATTCCTATTTTATTTTTGAATTTATTTTAGTAAACTTTATTGTGAGCCAATATTAGTAATAGAGAAATATGGCTTGAGGAATCTGGCATGAACTCTATTAATGAGTCTTCCATCAGCCAGATCCTTGATTGTGTAAACATCTTGGGAGGTCTTCTCAATGATTTCAAAGGGACTTTTCAATATACTGTCAAGCTTATGAGCCCGTCCTAAAACTCTGTTGCAATATGAAACCTGGGTGCCAATCTTGAATTTGGCAAGGGCACGTCAATTTGTGTTTCAGTATTGCATCCTTTATTCCTGGTGAGGGAGTTTTTGGTGAAAGCTTCTGCTTGAAGCTTGATAAGTGTGTTGGATAACTTATACATATATTGTTGATATGTAATGTCACCCAGGTCCCCCATTGCTGAGAAGAGAATTAGCTGGATGGCTGGATGGCGTCCATACATCAATTGGAAAGAGGAGAAGCCAGTTGTGCTGTTGATTGATATGTTGTATGCAAACACAATGGCAGGCAGGAAGAGATACCACTATGAAGTACAGGTGTATGCCAGCTTACACAGAATATTGATCAGAGTTTTATTGGCTCTCTCAGCCATCCCATTAGATTCTGGATGATATGGTGTAGAGAGCACTTCCCTCACACCCATAAGCTCATTTAATTTGGGAATTACCTGAGAAGTGAAGTTTGTTCTATTATTGGTAAGAATGAACTGAGGACATCTGTGGCAATGAATTATCTGTTCCAACACAAACCTGGCAGTTGACTTGGTGCTGACATGCTGGAGAGCTCTGGCTTTCACCCATTTAGTAAGGTGGTCAACTGCTACAATTATATAGCACAAACAAGCAAAACACATGGGAAGAGCCTTATTATTTCTATACTCACAGTATTCCAAGAAAACTTGGGCTCTACTGCTTTGTATTAGTGCTTACCAGTAAAAGGTTTCTCATGTTGACACTCTGTAAAGTAATTCAGGTTCTCTTTTACGTCAAAAAGGAGTGACTCCCATTGGTAGTGTAGTTGAAATTGGTGAACTGTCTTCCTTAAGCCACCATGGCACACAGCCTTATGGGAGGCCATTATCAGATCCAGGCGCTCTGAAGGCCTTGGGAAAATGTATTTAGCACCATCATGGTAATTATATAATTTCTGGTTCTTGACCTTGTAGTCCTTTTGAAGCTCACAGAGGATGGCCTGTACCTTGTCTGGTTTGTCCTCAAATTGGTTGTTGAACATCTTGTTGTATAAGAGGCCAGTCTGTGTTGCAACTATTGCAACAGTGGGTAGACTTGAAAGGCAGTCAGCATTCTGGTGATTGGTGCTTGGTTGATGGACTATGGTGCAGTCAAATGCCTGGAGTTTTAACGCCCAACAGGCATGACATTCCTCAGGTTCACAAAGATTCTGAAACCAACTGAGACTAGTGTTGTATTTGACCATGGTAAAGTGTACCCCATGTAAATATACCCTGAATTGCTTGTAGGTGTATATCATGGCAAGGTATTCCCTTTTGATGACTGTGTAGTTCTTCTCATGTGCGTTAAGAGAGCAGCTAGCATAGGCCACTGGGTGCTCTGATCCTGTGTTGTTCAACTGTGAAAGGATGGCCCCTAAAGCAGATAATGAAGCATCTGTATGTACAACAAAAGGTCATCTAAAGTCCGGGTACATTAATACCAGGCTGGAGGACAGGCTGGTGCAGAGGGCATCAAAGGTGTCCTGGCACGCTGTTGTCCACAGTAAGGGGAAACATTCTTTAGTAGATGAAACAGGGGCTTACTGGTACAAGCAAAGTTGGGGATGAAGCAATGGTAGTACCCTGCCATCCTTAAAAAGACCTGGATATTGCGCTTGCTTTCTGGCTGCTTCATCCTAAAGATTGCTTCTATTTTGGCTGGCTTTGGGCAGAGTCCTTCTGTATCCACAACAAATCCCAGGTATTCCAACTAATCCTTGAATAATTGGCATTTCCTGGGCTTGATTTTTAGGCTGGTGTCTGCCAATCTTTTAAAGACAGCCTATAGGTGCTTAAGGTGTTCATTGAAGGTTTTCAAAAACACATTTATATCATCCAGATAAACTAGGACGCAGGAGTGCTTGATATCACCTATCATGATGTCCATGGACCGTTGGAAGGTTGCAGGTGCATTGCATAACCCTTGTGACATTTGGGTCAGCTGGAAGAGACCTTGATATGTGATTATAGAGCACTTCTCTTGCTCCTCTGGTGGGAGTTCAATCTGCCAGTACCCCAATATGAGATCCATGGCTGAGAAGTACTTGGCCCCTCCAAGTTGATCTATTGTGTTGTCAATCCTGGGCAGAGAGTATGAGTCCTTCTTGGTTATTAATTTCAGACGTTGGTAGTCTATGACTACTCAATTACTACTGTCCTTCTTTTTTACTATCAGGATGGGCAACACCCAAGGACCCTTGAATGGGATCACCATGCCTCTGTCAAGAAGTTGCTGTATTTCATTGCTCACAGTCTCTTCACTGGCCTTCAAGCATCAAATTGGTTGGAGGCAAACAGGCTTGTTATCACCCGTGTCTATGTGATGAGTGACCTCATTGGCACATCCAAGGTCAAAATTGTCCTCTGTAAATATACAGCGGCATTTCTCAAATATTGCACTGGCTTGCTCCTGTTCATTATCATTGAGGAAAGAGAGGTTAGCCAGTGGTTTGATCATATATGCAGCGGTTTCAACTTGATCAGATAGTCCCATTTCTAACAAGTCTTCAATGAACTCAAAGCTGTCCAGCTCTTCAACTGGAAGAAGATGGTCAAACCTAACAATCTGGTTCTTCTTGATGTGGATATTGTGTTCTTAGAGGTTGGCCAGCAGGACATGGATTTTTCCATGGCCAGGAATGATGGTCCCTAGGACAATGCAAGGTTTAAATCTTGAACATCCCCATGGCTGATGAACTTTGCCATATAGTCCTGCGGGGATGTCCAAAGTCAATCCTGTATTCATGGCCTGCTGTTGGCCAGATTCAAGTGTGAGGGTTGATTGAGAACAGAGTGGAATCCCTTTGTGCTCCTTAATTTGGGTGGGCAACCATTTCCCTTTTTTCCCTCTACAGGTGTAGAGAACTGCCACCACACTGTCCTTATATACCAGATTAATGCTAGATTTTACCTTAGCTGGTGGTTTTGCGTCCTGTGTGTAATATAGTTGGATGGTCTGGCAAAGGATAATCATAGTGTTGTCTTTCATGTCCAATATTTCCCTTTATTTACGTAGAAATGCAGTACCAATGAGCACGTCATATTTTTTACTGATTAGGACCACAGCAGGAGAGGACACTGCAATGAAGCCAAAGCGCATTGGCAGGGCGCTGTAAGCTCCTTCAGAGGTGGTGGTATGTTTGCCGGCAGTACCATATACTCTGGTATGCATAATGTCAGGAGCAATGCCAAGCTTTCTGACAAGGCGGGTGGACACAATATGAATAGGAGTGCCACTATCTATTATGGCGTACACCTTGACTTTATTAACAGAGATATCCGCATAAGTACATTCAGAGTAGATTTCAGAGTGTAATTTTAATATGTGTACACCCAAGGGTGCTGGAATATCAAATTACTGCTTGAGACTTTGGCCAATCTCAGGGGGTTGGCCTCAATGATCCCAATTGGAGGAGATAATTGTACTTCCTTCAAGGAAAGTAGTTATTGGCTACTCTAGGATCTGAAGCAAGGCAAGTTTCCTGTACTTGAGCCGTGTACAGTTTGGAAACTTTCTCTACAGCGTTTGGTATGACTTTCCTTGGGTGTTCTCTACCTCTGGCAGGAATGGCATAAAGGTTGTCTGACACAAGAATGTGTAAAGAATCCTCCTTGAATTCCTGTTTGGGGCAAATTGGGGTATCTGACTGGCCAAAAGCAGATCTAATATCAATGCCTCTGGAGTTGTTACCTCAGAGGGAGCTTTATTAGACTCAGCTGCTTCTGACAGTTGGCAGTCTGGTTATTTTGAAATAGGGGAAGCGGTGGACTCAGTATATTCCTCTACTGGCCCGCCTTGGCTTTTCCCTGGTCCTCCTGCTTTTGATTGACCACCACGTTTACTGAGGATTCACACCCCTTCCCTTTCCAGGCGCTGACCCAGTGTCCTTTCCTTCCACATTTGTGGCAAGGGCCTGGTGGATCCTTGGCCTTGTAGTTGCTCCCTGATTTATTGATGGTTTTAGAGGCACCATTGTCAGACTTGGGTTTGCAAGTCTTGCCCTTGGTTGAGGTAGATGTGCAATTATTCTGTCCTTTATTTGGGGCTCTAAACTGGGCCCCTAGTTGTCTCAAATAGCTGGTTATCTGTTGGGTTGAGCTAGATTGATTGAAAATGGGAAACATGACATTAGCTAACTCCCTTCATGGCTGCAGTGCACGTTCCATAGTGATTCTGAAGTCCAACTCAGACAGAACACCAGCGCCTAAGAGAACCTAAGCTTCATGATAGGAGCAGTTGGCAAAGTCCTGAACAGACTTGTAATTTATGAACAAGATGTTACTGAGCTCTGCCTTTTGAGCCTGTAATCTAGTTTCACTACCAAATTCCTTGATGACATCCTGTTGTGCGTCTTCATAAGTACAATTGTCTAATGATAGACAGGGCATGATGGCATCTACACAGGTGGGGTCCAGAGTGTTTATGAGGGTGGTTTCCTTCATATGATCACTTGCATCTCTTATAGAAATTTCAAAGAAGCAGATGAAATTTTGAAAGTTTTCATTTATATCAAACTTTGGCAGGTTAAGCAGCTTAAACTTATGATCAGGGGCAGTTGGTTCTGTGTCTTCCTTTCTGGTGGTGCAGGTATTAATAGCATGTGTTACCAACAAGGGAGTGAGAGGAGGCAAGACTGCTACTCCCTGAGGAACTCTATGGGTGTCACCTGAGTTATTGCTCACATGATCATGAGAGAGGTCAAAGAAATCAGGCAAAGAAGAGTTTTTCTGTTGCTCTGGACCTGATGCTGGTACAGGTGACACTCTTCTGCCTGAAGATGTGCTTCTTTCAGAGGAGGCTAAAACTTCTAATCTAGCCAGTCTGGCTAGCACATTAGCTTCAAATTCCTTATGTGAAGTTTTGTTTCTATGTACCCACTCTAGTATAGAACTTTAGATGTTCTCTGCTGTTAAAAACGTACTGGCTAAAAGATCCTGGAAGTTTAACAGCTCCTTGGTCTGGAACTCAGCGGCAGCAAGATCACAGTGGAGCCCTGATATGTCCTCATACAGCTCAGATGCTAAATTTTGTGCACCTTTCACTACCTCTCATAGCTTTTTCTGGTTGTCAGCATATTCAATATGATTTAGGCAGCACTGATGGCCCTCCTGTTTTTAATGAACAGTATGCTGGCTACAGCTGGTGGTCTTCATCTTGTTAATCATTTCCACAATTTTATTGAGATAATTGACTACCTCAGAGTGACAGGCGTACTGCTTGGTGTAGTTGTCTCTAATTGACTGTTGCAAATCCTCCTTCTGGTTAACAAGATCTACATTATCTTGGCTGCTGGGAAATGTCAGCATGTGGCAGCTTAGTGTTACACAATGGTTGGTTACATCTGCAATCCATTGTGCTTTTAGGCCTCAATTATACAGGACACTGCCCACAAGCTTATCAACCTGGTTATTGAATTGGTTGACTATCTTGTCTATCCTACCATAGGCAAAGGCGGTGAAGTCACATAGATCTGCCACAACTGTCTGTACAGTTATGAAGCTGACGTTCAGTTGAATGACCAAATTAAAGTTGGCCAATTGTAGCTCAGAGCAAAAGCGGTTGAGCTTGTTCAACTCCAGCTCCTGCCTGGCAACCAGGCATTGAAGATGTTTGATAGCTGGGTGCAAAAATATGCAAGCACCTCTTGGACCCTGATTTGATCCAGTTAGATGAGCTGTCCAATTGGATGCAAGTGACATCCTGGTATCTGTGAAAAATTTTACTCAGGTTGTTGGTAGTGCCATTAATCTGGAACAAATTGAACTCAGCGTTGCCCTGGGGATTTTGAGGTTATGTCTACCATGCTGTAAATCTTGCAAGACGGCATGTACCTCATCTATGTTGTATTATTGCTGGCCCATGGCAACAGCAGTCCCTGTAATGTCTAGCTGGATTATATCCAGCAGAAGCGTGAGTGCTTCATATGAAGTCAGCTCTAAGAGGTAGATTGATCCTGCTCTGTGTTGCTGGTCTCCATGTATCCCCTCATACTTATCAACAAAGCCAGGGGTCAACAAGGGCAAGGCAGCGCCTTGACTTGACACCAATGGAAGCTTGTTTTTGTTGTGAGCACCACTGTCAAGATTTCGCATTCTTAAAGAAGAAGAGTTATTTTTTATTAAAGGTGTTATGTATGTGAATATTGGGATATCTGTATGAGGACAGATGTGTTTCCAATTGGTGTGTGAGAGTGCAGCAACTGCAGAGTTCTGTTGTTACTGGAGCCAATTAAAGGGGGAGTCCTGTGGTTGTTGGGACGCAACACCAACTGAGGTGGTATGGCAGGATTCTGGAAGTATCAATAATTCACTCTTATTGTACTTAACACTACTACTAGTTGGTTTAGTAGCAATGTTGATGACTATTATTTGTCTGCCTTCCAAGTGATCTTGGAAGGGCTTTTTATAGTGTAAAGATGGCAGCCAGACTGACGTCTATCTGTGGATAACTCTTACTAGCTAGCCTATCATCCCCAAGCTACTGGTTTCACCCCCAGAGTTGGATTCCAAACCCAAATAAGGTTTTGGAATGAGGTAATATCCTAGGCTACTATTTTCTCCTCTTTAGCCTGGATATCCCTTGACTTAGTTGAGACCAACTAAGTTGACATCCATAGGGTGGGGCCTCATCTTGTGCTCAGTCTAATGCACAAAGTGCACAGGCAGTTTTCTGTCCCATTTCTTGGTGAAACAAGATTTTGTAATTTTCTGTCCTTATTCTGTTTGGCAGAATTGCGTCTATTTTTGGAATCCAGAATGTCTAGCACCTAATTATAGAAGCTTCTAGATTGACCAATGACCTGTGACCTGTAATGTCTCAGGTGTCTTCTGGATTTCAAACTATAATAGTCTTGATATAGTTTCTCTGTATTCTGGAATAGATGGCTTGTATCTGGCTGTGGCCCATCTATTATGACCCAGAGCTTTTTTTGGGAATATGGATCAGTTAACCCTGATAGATCAGGATTTTCTGACAGCCACCTTACAAATTTCAAGCTGTGTCTGAATTTTCAAGTGAGCAAAACAAATTGACTGGAATAAGAATTAAAAAAATTTGAGCCAAGAACTGCTTTCATCAAGTCTACTATGTGCTTTTAAAGGTTCAGGATTTTCAAATCCAAGAACCAAATTTCAAATCATAATTGAAAGCTGTTAGGAAACCCAAAACTTTAATTATTGAATTGGAATCCGGTTTTAATAATTGTGAAGTAAACTAGAAAACACTAAACCAAATTAAAAATCACCATGATGACTAGAATCAAAGTAAAGATTTGATTCTGATAATTATATCAAGACACAAAAATCAAATAAAATATAAATTTTCCAAAAATAAATTTATCATAATGTTACACACTCTAAATCACCAACAGATAAAATATTATACTTTAAGTCTAAATAAAGAGAAACTATAACCCAAAACTTAATAAAAAATGAATAAATCACATATTGATCTATTTTTTATGAACAGACTATCCCATACTCAACCAGCTCCTGCAACAAGACACAGGCAGGTGATTCAATAGAACACTCCAAAAAATCAAAGAACAGACCTATAATACAGAGTGATAGCATCAAGCCTGATCTGCAGGTCATCCAAGATGTTAATGCAAGCCAACTACCTCCCATGTCTCAAGCCAGATGTGATAGTCCAAATACAAGATAAAAGCCAATTTCATGGCCTGCCACTAAAATATCTCATACCAGGGTCATTAAAAGTAATGAGGTTACATACACCTTCATTGTCAACCTGTTTTTCCAACAGCTTTTTACACTGAACCTAAGAGTTATCAGTACATAATTCAGAGCATTTGATACTTCTTATTTATTCTTAACAAAAACTGAAGAGCCAGCTGCGCTCAGGGTATATTACAAAATTGATGGCAGTATTTTTATATAAGAAGAATTCCTTGCTTTTAAAAATTACCTATCCCATGTCTTGACCCTGACAGTAGAGCCTATTCAGTATCCTTCAAGGAAAGATGTCAGTTGTCAGATAGCAAGCATAAAGCTGTCACTAATTTTTAACCAGTGAAATGTCCATTCAGAATAATGCATCTTAATTTTGTATCATGTTAAGATATTTATCAGATCCAATACCAAATATTGTGACACTGGCTAAATTATGAAGCCCTCAAAGGCCAAATGATAGCCTAAGATCTTGCAGCCTGTGTATATCAATGCAATAAAACAGTGATTATCCTAAGATTGACATATTGATTTGGTATTTTCAAATTAATTTTAGACACAGAATTTGACCTTTCTGTTTCTAAATCTCTTGTGTAGAAAAACATGATCAATTTGGGCTTCACATGAAAAAGCTTAGAAAATTTTAATCTATCAGAATAACAAAAATAATATTGAGGATTGATGCATATAGACTGAAGCCTACCTTGCCCTAAAGATGACTTGATGCCAAGATTTTGTGATCTTGAAGAATCTTTATTAGTTGAGATATAAGTCATTGTGTTGATATAAGGATTATATGAAGACAATTCTAGCTATCAATTAGGTTTGGGTTACAGTAGAAAGACGTCTACATTTCCTACACAAGGGAGAGTATACACAAAAAAGAGTATTTGTTAAAAGACATAATTGACAAAGACAGTTATCAAGAGATCCCACAAGAACTGTCATGTTAGAGTCTAGTGCTTGGATCAGGAGTACTAATAGCAAGTGGCTAAGTAATATGAAAGATAGAAATAGGACTTTTTTATCTGTAAGAATGTATATTATTTTTCTCTTTTTGGTAGAAGAAAAATTCTTTATATAGGGTTGTGGGAACCCTCTTGCCAGTATAATGTCTGACACTTCTAACTCTTAATTGACCAGTCTATCTGTTTTTTAGACTTCTAGTTTCAACCCCCAGAGCTAGGCATTTATGCTGCATAAGCATGGGGTTTACAGTTCTTGGAAAAAATTATTTTATGAATTATTTAAAAGTGTAGCAAAATTCTCTTAGTTGTAATCAGAATTTTGTTGCAACTGAGACTAATTTTCACCCGCTAATGTATCTCAAAATACACAGGGAGTGCTCATAGAGGCGCCTCATAATATATCTTTAAGTATGGAGTATTCTGTGGCTATTGTCAAGTTACAGGCAATATCTCATGAATAAAAGCACTGCAAATCAACATGCTGATCTCTTGCTTAAGATGTTTCTAACATAAATCTTACTCAGAAACCACCACAGTGCCACCCTCTGGTGGACTTGAGGCTTTTTGAAAGAATATATTAATTATGCTATTACTAAATAAACATTATTTTATTCCTATTCCCATCCTTTTTATTAGACTGTTGTCTTTTTCAATCCAAAGACTAAACTACTATTGGTCTAGTTGCAGCACCTATTTCCGATCTGCAGATAACCCAAGACAATAGAAATTTTCTTCTTCACAATGATGGACCTGATGCAAAAGACAGAATTTTATGTTATGTCAAATATAAAAATCTAGAGCAACTGTGCTCTACTCAGACTTGGCTCTGTGACAGGACATTTGTAACATGCCCCAAGTTATTCTATCAGCTGTGGGTAGTGCATGCTCAGCTTGATGATGAATTCCTGTTCTTTGTCTATTTTTTCTTTCTGAAGCCTCATAGAATATTTACCTAAAAGAATTCAAGATTCTACAAAAGGGCCTTAAAGCTATTCTCACTGAGGCTAGAAAGAATCCTGGCCCGTTAAAAAGGGTCAATCCTGATGATGCTGATAAAGACAAGGTCACTCTAGCTGCTGAAGAAAGGGAATGGGATAGAGCCCTTGGCCCCAAAATAATTATCATGAATTTAAGACAGCCCAATAAAATATATTGTAAAAATCTCTAATGAAGAGGTACAAGAGTGTTTCTTTCATTACTAACAGACTGTTAATAGATGCCTTAAGGGCAAGACTCTTTTCAGCTCTTTTACACAACAAGATACAACTGGTAAATGCAAGTTTCTGATCCAAAAGCTTGTTGCTATTATATTTATTAAGCCTGAGCATTTTGGACAAGAATTTGAGCTTTTCTGTAATGATTCTTATGCCTTGAGCCATGAAGCTGAGTTCCAACCCTTCTTTGACTACTATGAGCCACAGTGAATGGAGGGAAAGATGGTCAGCTGCAGGGGAAAGCCAGCAGCAAAAACCAGTTGAAATTGTTATCAGGCTGTCCTCAAGGATGAAATAAAGACAACATCCAGCCTAAAGGTCTGGTATAAAGATAATAAGTCCTTATTTGGTGTTAATCCCAGATATACCTATTTCTTTGAGCACCTTAAGACCAAACAGAAAAATACTGTATCCTCTCTTTGGGATATGGAAGTAAGGGTTTTAAAGAAAAGAAGACAGTACAAGACTAGCATTTAAAAAGAGAAGATAAAGACTGCTGTAAAGAATAAGTACAAGCTATCTGAGCTTGGGGAGCAGATGGGCAAGGTTACCACTGTACTCTCTTGCAGCAAACATTAAACTTGGTTTATATTAACCTTTCAGGCACTTTTTGATATTTTATTATAGAGTTTTAATTTTAAAACTAATAATATTATTTAAATTAGATAGCTAAAATTTAAAGTTGAAAATAATAGATAGGTTTTTATGTAAGAATTTTATGCTAGAGCCTGGATTATCTAGCTTAAATAGTTATTTTTGGTACTAAAGTATAAGTAATTTTGGATTGTGTTTATATCAACTTCATTTTAAATAAGCATCAAGTTTTTTTTAAACTATATGAATTTTTAGTTTTTTTTTGAAAAATAAATCAAGGCTTTTTATAAGATAAGTAAAAAATATTTTGTAGTAAAAAGAGTCAGCTGCATAGCAATTTATTTTTGAAGTATCCATCTTGTTAAAGCTTTTGATTATTGTACATTATCTTTTATTTCATTTTTGAATTCTACATGGTCATACTAACTAAAAAAATTATCTGGGACTTGATTTTTACTAATTGAAATGGCCAGTGTTTAATTTTTTGCTTGGTAAAAAAGTGTTGCCTTCCAGCAGGCTACATGAGAATAAACTTTATCTAGACTTTTCTAATGTGTTGACCTGGATATAAAATTAATTTTGATAGTCAATATGCAGATAGTTTAGATGCTGGCTGTTGCCCTTAAAATAATACTAAGTTTAAAGTTTCAACTTCTTTTATGTTAACTACAAGTAATTAACAGATTGAAAATTCATAATTTCTTAAAGCATGTCAGGCAAGTTCTAAATGGCTTGCTTCTCCTTGATTAGGAAGAGGCCCTTGATGTAGAGCTAATCATAGCAAGCCTTCAAAATAATGGCAGTAGCCAACATGTTTATGATTTAACTGTAGCTCCAAGTTTCTACAGAAACAAGCTGAAATTAGCTAGCAGGAAGATTACATATATGTTTCATTTCAGAAGTAAATATTTATAATTCAACAAGAAAAATATGTTTAGGGGAGAGATTTTATTGCCTAGTTAGCAAAAGCAAGCGCCACAGCATAGGCACCAGAATGGGATATAGAAACCTTAATATCTTTGGAGGAGAGTGCAGAGTGGACCTTTTCAGAATGGAAAACAACCTTGGGTGCATTTGATTGCCCAATAACAATTTCAACCTGTTTGAGGGAGGAAGGGAATGGCTTGGAAGTCAGAGAGGCATAGGCCTTGAGGGCAGCTTCTTTGGCGGCCCATTTCCCAGCAAAGCTGGCTTGAGGATCAGGGTGGTTCTGGCAGTAAGAGATCTCCTGGGGTGTAAATATGCTTTCAATAAAGGAGAGGTTATTGATGTCAATGGCAGAAACCAGCTCAACATCCACACCCACACCATGCTCTTGGTCGATGCTGAGCTTTGAAAGGATATCCTTGGTCAGGTTGCTATTGGTAGAAGGGACAATGGCTCTTGAGGAAGCATCCTTGAAGCTATAGCTGTTATTGGATGAGTTAAAGCTAGCGCGGGCCTGGGGATTGAGATAGACAGAGGACTCAAGTTCAGGAGCATAGGGAGCTTCATGCTTGACACGAACAAAGTCAGCAACACCAGTGATGGAGTCATGGAAGTAGCGGTAGGCCTTGGCTTGACGTTCAGCACACTTGGCAGAGTATACTTCATACTCATCGCGGCTAAGGGCACCAAGGAGATAGTCAGGATGGATAACAAGGGCTTCACCACCAACTTGACCAAATCCAAATGACTTGAGGAGCCCTGCCTTGACACCATCAGTGTGGATAGAGCGGCTGGGGTACAGGACAAACTCAAACTTTTTCATGACAATATCAATGTTATCGGCATTGCGGTTGCCAGGGATGATGCCAGTCTGGAGCACCTGAAGCATACCATTCATCATCCAGGCAGCAGCAGCACCCTTGGGATGGCCAGTGAGATACTTTTGAAAGATGCTGGGGCAAGCATTTCCTTTAGAGCGACCAAGGTGCTTAAATTGCTTATCAACGACATCAGACTCATTCTTGTCATTGGCCTTGGTACTGGTTCCATGGAATGAGGCAGCACCAATATCGTCAACAGTGAGGCCAAAGACAGCAAGTGCTCCCCTAAGTGGGGCAATGGAGGGATCTTGCTTGTAGAACTCGTTGCCCCAAGTCTTGAGGAAATCTGACTCTTGGCGATGAGCTTCCTTGGAGATAAAATCTGAGCGTTCCTTGACAAACTCTGCTTCAGTTTCATCATTCAGCTCACCACAGGCCTTCTTCTCTTGAACCTCCTGGTTAATAAAGCGGTATTCATCCTGAATCCACCCCTTGAGGTTAGCCCTGGCCAGTTGAATCTGCTTAGCGCGGTACTTGGAGTCAAGCAGAGGAGAAGTAAAGGCGTTTGAGGACTCACGGGCAGTAGTGAGGATACCCTGTCCAGGAGCAGGGACTGAGCGGCCCTCTTTGTCAGTAGCAGTGTTGGTGAGAGCAACAATACCGTAGATGGGCACACCCATCTCAACAGCAAGCTTAGCGTTCATGAGAACCTGGATACCAGAGCCATGGGACTCCATGAACCCTGCACGAGAGGTAGTGGCAGGGCGGGACATTTCCTTGGGGGTACGGCCACGGGCAAACTCCTCAAGAGTATTGGAAGTAGCCTTCATGTTGGCAAACTCAACCGAGCCTTCCTCATGGAAGTCATCAAAGCCACCAGCAATAACAACCTTGGCCTTTCCTGACAAGATGGTGTCAACACCAATCTCTACAGACTCAACAGCAGTAGCACAAGCACCAACAGGAGTCTTAATAGGGCCAGAAGAGGACAGAAGGAGAAGATTAATCCATGCAGGCATGGTGTTGATGAAAGTCTCCTGAAGGATATCATTCTGGATAGGTTGATCACGAAGCCTATCCTTGTACATGTGGCGCAGGCTCACCAAACCACCCATGCCTGATCCAGAGGTATTCCCAACTTCTGATACATGGACGTACTTGTAGAACTCGTAGGGATCAGTGATGCCAGAAGAAACCAAGGCTTCAACAGTAGACACAAGGACAAAAAGAGTAACACGATCCACCTGATTGACAATATCTTCAGGGATACCATAGCGGATAGGATCCCACCCAGTAGGTACTTGGCCAGCAACCAGACGATCTCCACGAAGGGCTTTGGGGACCATGATAGTAGAGCCTTTAAGGAGTTGGACACTCCAGGAGCCAGTTTCCTTGATTTCAAACACATGAACCTTATCTCCATGCTGGTGCTTGAACTGGGCAGCTTCCTCAGCAGAGACCTCAATGGCCTCCAAATCATGATCCACCATGATTTCACGGAGTACAAGATGCTTGTCAGGATTGTAGCCCTGGAAAAGTTCAGGCTCAATCAACCGCACACCAGTATGCTCCAGGATTTGAGCCTCATAACGCTTCTTGACTTCAAACTCAGGAACAGGCTCACCAGTCTTGGCATCGACCCAGCCGGTATGCTTCCCACCAGACTTGAGGGGGCCATTGTGGTGGCGGATGAAGCCCATAACCCAGGCAAGTTCAACACAACCTTCAAGTGAGAATTCACCATATGCTTCTATCTCCCAGCGGGTACGTGAAGAGCCAAAAGGACTGACTTCACCAAAACCAGTGACAACCACCACCTTCTCAAGATCAATTGTACCGCGGAGGTGGTGGATATGGGAAAGCTCGTCATAGCTTTTAAGGGTGGGGAAGTCAAGCTGAATGTTGGAGCGAGGAGTGGCCATGCGGGTTTGGAAGGCATTGGCTGCGGAAGGGCCATTGACAGTATTGAAGTCCAGGGCATTGTCAGAGGTGATTGCGCGGCGGATAGCAGAGGTCTCAGTGATGTTCTGGCGAAGCTTTGACAGGGCATCCTTGAAGTTAGGAAGATACTGGAAGCCGCCATTGAGATCAGCCCAGACAGGTTCATCTTGAGCCAAGCTGGCGATGGTGGGGTGCATCAGGCCAAGGATGTTGAAGGCCATTTCCTGGGTGCTGAAGGTGCGGACACCCAGCTTCTCAACATCCTCAGATACAATGTTGTTCTGGTTCATCAAGCCAGTACCACGGGTCCATCCAATGACAGTGCCAACTATAGAGAGATAGGCACCCCAGCTTTCAGAGTACCAACGGTTAAGCAGATTTTCCAACCCAATCTTGGATTCAGAGTACAGGCCATCACCTCCAAACAGACCATGGTTGGGTGAGAGGGGGATCAGGACTTGAGCTGGGCGGGTGTGGAAACCATTCTCAACCTTTTTGGCCTTGACTGCACCGAGCAGCCTCATCAGATTGGTCAGCATTACGCGGTGGGCGAATTCAGATAGGCCGTCCAAGTCAGAGATTTCACGGCCGTTCTCAGGGATGGCTCCAAACGGAATAATAAAGTCGAGATCCATCCCCAGGCCAGAAGCTTCGGAGCGGCTGTAGATGAAGTTGACAATGTTTTCTACATCCTGCTTGGAACCTTGGTTGAAAGGGACAACAATCAGTGAGCTGCCTTTGGACCCATACCGCTGGTAGAGGCCCTGGTAGTACTCAGTTGCAGCCCGGTTGAAGCGAGAGGTGGTGACGTAGACTTGAGCGCCACCAGAAAGAAGCCCACATAAGATCTCTGCCCCGATGGAGTTGCGACCACAACCGGTGATCAGCACATTCTTGGCCTTGAAGGTCTGGCCGGAGCGTGCCATGCTTGCAAGGGTCTGGAGGTAGAGCGCAGTCTTTTTTGGATCATACTCCCACCCATGGATGGGATGCTTGCTCTTCAGCAACAGGAAGGGGAGACGCTCCTTTTGGGTGACATCTGATTTCTTGGTGATGGGGGCGCGGCTAGGACGGGTCGGTTTAACAGCCTTGTCGGCAGGGGACGGAGTTGACATGGAGAGGGCCTTGGCCACGTCTGAGTGCAGAGACTTGATGGCCTCCTTGTAACCCTTGGCAAGGTTGGGCTGGTAGCTAACAAGCTTCAGCAGCTTGCCGAGGTTCTGGCGGATGAGATTGCGGCCACTGAACTCGGTAAGCTTGCTACCTGTCTCCATCTCAACCACATAGTCTCCCAGCTTGCGGACATTTGGCCGGAGGACTTCCTTGTAGATGACATCCCCCTTCTCGGTGATCTGGGTGGAGGGTGCTGTTGGAAAGTTGACATCCTTGTAGACGGGAGGATGGTCCAAGGTCTGCTGGACATTGGAGATCAGAACGGTCCCAAACTCCTTGGCGGTGCGGTAGTTCTCGTTCTTGTCCTTGGGACATTTGGAGATGATGTACTGCATAAACTCAACGAGGTGCTTGTCGGAGCGGTTCATGAGGTGGATGCACTGCGCCATGACGTCCCGGTCAACAGCCGTCAGCCGGCCAAACACAAAGTCATAGTACAGGGTAAGTAGATCCTGGCGGGACCAGTTCCAGAAGGAATCATAGACTCGGCACTTGTTGGCATCAAAGATGGGCTTGACCCCTTGGACATAGAACTCACCATGCTCAGCATGGAAGGCGTCAACCTCCGCCTGCAGCGCAGAGCCTTGGAGCTTCTGGGCCTCAATGACATTGGCTGAAGCAAACTGGTCATCCCCGATATGCTGGGCAAGAAGCTGGATCTGGCGGCGGTACAGAACATTCTGCTTCTTGCTAAGCGCGTTGAACTCTGCGCTATCGATGACGGCACCCCCAGAGGAGCCACCAGCAGCTCCTGCAGAGGCAGCGGACAGAGTGATGCCCTCGTTGGATGCGTAAGCCTGAGCCACTGAATCAAGCCACGCCTTGGCGTCAGCTTCGTTGGCGAGACGAGCAGCAGGCTCCTTGGTTAGGGCTAGAAGGAGCACGCCATCAGTTCGGCCAGATCCCAGGCCAAAGGAGGAGGAGAGGTACTCCCGGGCATTGGTCTGGGTGAAGCCACCAGGAAGCTTGGCAGCAATCAACTTGCTGATCAGGGAGGAGGTGTGCTTGCCAAGCGCGCCGTTGAAAGCAGGGGCGATGGAAGCACCAAGCTCATCCAGCGGAGTCTCTTCAGGCTTCTCGGGGACATTGCTTCCAAACTCCTTCTGAAGATCACCAAGGATCTCATTCTGGAGGGTACTCTTCCCACCAACCACATCCTTGATAGTCTTGGACATGGGGACCTGGCTGAGCTCCTTCTTGAGCTTTTGAGCTATGATGATGTGCAGGACGTTGGCAGCGCTGAGAGGAGCATCTTGGATTGCCTGGGCAGGACCACGAGCAACAGGTGATGCAACAGCAGCGGCGACTGGAGCTGCAACTGCTGCGATAACGGGAGCAGCAACCTCAGGCTGAACAGCAGCTGACTCGGCCTCTTCAGGATCCATGATGTAGTAGATCTCCTTCTCGTGCTTGGAGCAGCAAAGCGTGGTGCGCTGGACGTTGCGGGCATCGTCGTACGCGGCGTACTTGGTCTGAAGGGTGCGGTCGGCCATGTTGGCCAGGGTGGGGGAGGGGCCAACTTCAATCAGACGCTCAACGTTGAAGTCCTTGAAGAGCACGTCCTGGGTCTCGATCCACCTTACCGGGGAGGCAAACTGGTACGCCAGCAGCTCGACCAGGAGTATGTACCCCAGCTGCTGGCTCTGGGCCGGGGTGAAGGTGGCGTTGTCGTCCCAGTTCTTCAGCACCTTGGCGATGCGGGGGGAGTTGGTGATGCTGAGGACCCGGGCAAAGTAGGCCTTGGACAGGTCAAACGGTGCAGCGGTCAGGTTGGGGATATACTTGCCAGTCAGCTTTGAGACATCCACATCGGTTGTGGCGATCTTGAGGAGGATGTAGCTGCGGAAGGGAACCACCCCGCTCATCAGGAAGGCAGAGTGGAAGGGGACATCAATGCCCGACAGGGGGATGGTGGCATACCCCCGCTCAAGAACCAGGAACCCGTTCCGGGCCTTCTTCTCCTGAGCTTGGGCTAGGGACCCAGCGATGATGGAGCTGAGGTGGTCCTTAACCTGCTCAATGGTCATGGTCTTCATGAGGGTGGCAATGTCAATGCTGGCGCTCTTCATGTAGTTCAGGACATTGGTGAGGGTCTCAAGGTTGGCCAGCTCCCCAGCAACTACATACTGCATGTTCTCTACGTTGTAGTTGACGATCTGCAGAAGCCCGCTGCTGTGGTGGGCAATGGCATCCACCACATACTTGAGATACTCCTCGTTGAGGGACCGGCTGACTCGGCTGGGGTTGACTGCCATCATGCTGAAGTTGGAGCGGCCCAGCTCGTCCCGCTGGACTGCTGACTGCATGGTCATGCCACGGTAGAAGACCAGGTCAATGATGGACTCAAGTGGGATGACCTCCCCGAGAGATGCCAGCGCTGAGTACTCGCCGAGGGAGTGGCCAGCAAAGGGGCAGTTGCACTGGACAAGCCCCTTCATGCGCATATCCTCAAAGGCGGCCTTCTCCATAAGGGTGAGGGCGGGCTGGGTGAACTGGGTGGAGGACAGCAGGCCGTTGGGCGACTTGAAGGTGTACGAGGAAGACCGCTCGTTGATGGTGGGGAAAAGAGGGAGGGTCTTAACTGAGCCGTCATCCAGGACAATGTCGTAGCGCATGTCCATGTAGTTCTTCAGGATCAGCTTGCCTTTGGCACCCCCAAAGTGGACAGTCCGCTGCTTCGGGTTGTTGCGGACAATGTCAAGGATGGAGAAGCCATAGAACTTGATGTAATGGGCATCAGCCTTGTCCCAGATGGCCCGGGCAACCGGGGAGGAGTCATAGAGGGCCATGCCCATGCCAACCTCTTGCGAGCCCTGGCCAGTGAAGACATAGGCCGTGGAGGGCTGGTCTACCTCGGCAGTGCCCTCAAGAACCTTGACACCAGCCTGGTTAACTGTCTCAACCTTGATGACCTTCTTGCCCTTCTGCATGCCAACATGGAACAGATTGGTTGTCAACTGGTCGCCGGGGAGCACCATGGCCTGGAAGGAGACACTGTAGCTGGTGACCCGGAAGGGGAAGTTTTCGGCAGCAAAGGTCTCAACAAACTTGCGGGCTGAGGCGCTGGACCACATGCCATGGGTAATGGTGCCGGGCAGGCCAGCCAGGTCAGCAAAGTATGGGTTGACATGGATGGGGTTGAGGTCCTGGGAGATGCGGGCGTAGGACACATTGGTGGCGGGTGTCTGGACCAAAGAGCTGAAGCCCTCACCGCGGGGCATGACGGAGTAGCCGCCGTTGTCAAACATGGTGGCCTGGTCAATGGGCGTGCCAGTACGCTTAAGGTACTCAATGACAGGGTTGCCAAGGGACTGGCCGCTGACATAATTGACCGAGGCAACATGGACAAGCTCCTTGGTGGAGACCTGCATCGTTACATGGCCAGCCGTGCGCAGCTCAGAGAAGGTATCAGCATCCTTGAACTTGGCAGTGGTGCTCAGCCGGAAAGTAAGAACAGCCCCAGGGAGTAAAGTGAGGTCCTCCCGCTCCCAGACAAACCACGGCTTGGACTGGAGCACCGCAATATCCTTTAGGGTTGGGAGGGTGACCTCCATCGGCGTCTCGTCAGAGTTGCGGAAGGTGTTCTCAAAGTCAGTGAAGACGCCCCGATAGAGGAACTGGCTGTCAACTTCCATGACGTCGTTGCCATCACGCTTAACAGTAGCCTTGACATGGACCATCTTGCCAGACGCGGTGTTGACAACTGCTGCTAGCCTGGCGTGGGTATCGACCACGTGCCCACTCTGGAGAGGGGAGGCACCTTCGACCATCTTGAAGCCATTAGAGAGGTGGACTAGCTTCAGGAGGTCGCCGTCAATGAACTTGGGGAAGATGGCTTTGATGATGCTCTTCCACCCAACAACGATGGCAAAGTCGACCGGAGCGTACAAGACGTCCTGCTTCTTGTCAACATAGGCCTCTGACTGATTCCCAACTGCTTGGCAGAAGCGGGTGATATCCGAGCGCACAATTTTCTCACCCCTGGCTACAAAGGTATGGTTGGGGTCATTGGGTAGCTGGTCAAACTCGGTCGAGTTGAACCAGAGCCGGTAGTAGAAGTCTTTGATGCGGTCATTACGGCCTTCCATGACCTCATGGATCAAGGCATAGCCCTGATCGGGGCGGTAGTCAAACGGAAAGGTGAGGGGAACCTCGTCTGCCCCCTTGCGCTCATAGAAGGTGACCTGGATGCTGCTGGGGGCCTGAAAGTTGGCCTGTAGCACCAGGCGGTTTTCTTTGACGTCGTAAAGCTTGAGAGAACTGACAACGGTTAATCGGCTCCATGTCAGGACAGCCTTCTGGTTCTGCCTAGGGCGGAATACCTGCCGGAGGGGGTTGTTGACATAGCGATCCCCTTGGACAAAGGCGGACGAAGTCAAGAGAGCACGCAGCCAGCTCTTTTTGGGTCCTGAGATCAATTCAAGCCACTCATCGGTTTCGGGGAGCAAGGAGCCAGTCTCATAGGCCAAGGTTTCAGGGTGAGCGGCATTTGAATGCAAGAGGACATCACGATGGACGGTCTGGGGGTACTTTGATGGCTGACCACCCAGGTATTCAACAGTGGGCACAGATGCCAGATTGTTGCCATAGAAGCGCTCAAGCAGGTTAGCCACCTGGCCATCATGGATAGAGTCAAGGATCTCTTTGACAGGGACATTGGCCTTGGTTGAATGCCGGGCAGCCATGGGGCCGTGAAGAATGGCAGCACGCCCAACATCCTGATCGGGGATGGCATGGATGTCTTCAGACTGCCATAAACTGTCCTTCTTCATCCAGTACTCAAAGTTGGCATCTAGGATTGGGATGAAAGGAACCGGCTTCTGATCAATACGCAAGCACTGAGATAGGAAGAACTGTACATCTTCAGTGGTCAGCAGCTGCTGACTGGCCTTGGGGTAGGCATCCAAGAAGGATGGAATAAAAGTAAAGGGATCATGGATCTGCTGATAATCCTGAAGAAGCGAAGGCTGCTGCTTGGTGATAAAGCGCTCCTCAAGTCTACACATGAAGTCGCCCACAAAGCGGCGCAGAGTGATATCGATCCAGCGCTTTTGATGCTTGACATAGGTTACCTCAACCAGGCGATTGACTACTTCAGTGTAGGTCATGTCTTGGAGATCAGCAGCAGACCCATCTGCTTTACGTCCAAACCAAGGCTTCTGGAAATCATCATTGAGCCTCTTGATGATGTAATCCTTTTTGGCATCAAGAATGGGCTGGCGCTTGTTGCGGGGAAGGCTAAAGACAAGATCGTCCATCTCTTTCCAGAACTTGATGCCACGGGTGGCCACCTTGTGGATAGGCTCACCCAACTCGGATTTAACAGTGAGGATACCACCAGTCTCGCGAGTATAGGTGTTCTCCCAGTCCTTATCATCTACGCCAGGGGCATCAACAATGGCCTGCTTAACGGTATCATCAGCCATGTTCTCAGCAGCAACCATGACGCGAGAACCAAATAGAACTCCATCAAACGGCATGGGGGGATAGTCAAAATCCTTGCTCCAGTCACCAGTGATGTAGGGAAGCGTGTCTTCAGAGGATCCAAAGCCTGATCCAGCAACCAGAACAATGTTGGACTGTTGGCGGATAGTAGCATAGGTTTCAAGGATGGGCTGATGGAAATCCTCAAAGGAGTGATGACCACCGGCACGGCCACCAGTCCATTGAAGGATGATGGGAAAGGTTGGGTTTTTGGCAGCAATTGCAACAACCTGCCGAATAGCAGATACACTACCAGGCTTGAAGGCAATGTGCTTAAGCCCCGCCGCCTGGATCTGAGCAACGACGTCATTGGCAATATCGGGCGAGGGGACACCGGCAGCGCAGCAGAGGCCTTCAAGAGGGAAGCCCTCCCTGCGCATGGCCTGAACCAAGGGGAATTGGAAGCCCCATTGGAAGGCGTTGAGGAAAAGAATGTTGACGGTGATTCCTTCGCCAGGCTGAACTTTGGACATGATCTCTTGAACCTTGGCGCGGAACATGGGCTCACTAAAGTGACCACCACCAGCCATTTCAACATGGTATCCAGCATTGATGACCGCAGCAACAAACTTGGCAGGCACAGTACATGGAGTCATACCAGCAACCATCAGGGGAGGCTTACCGATGAAGCGACTCATACGCGTATCAACCAGAACTTTACCAGACTTGGCGAGGCGAACCAGCTTAGGTTTGTAGACCTCGGCCCAATTAGGTGAATACTTGACAGCGCTAGCAACAGTGTCGAAAAGATCAGCCTTGTATGAAAGGTTGGGCTTGGAGCCCTGAAGAGTGCCAGCAAGGATGACTTGGACACCGGTGCCTTCCTTGTTGCGATGTGTAAGGCTGCCAATACCTGAGACGCCTCCGGGGCCAAAGTCGATGATGTGAGTAACAGGGCTGGCATTGGTGGCGGCTTCCCAGTTGATGGGGCGGGTGCAGATCTGGCGAATAAGATCTCCAGTCAGCGAGGTGCTGTTTCTCAAGTCGCGGCCATCGTCAGTAGCCAGCACGGAAATGGCCAGCTCGTGTGCTTGGAATTGCAGGCCATGTTTGACAACATCGACATCAATAATTTCAGGGGCTAGGGCCAAATTCTTGCTGTGGAATGGCGCGGTGATTGGCAAGAAGCGAGAGGAGAATTTCATCTTGCGCTTGGAATGAGGAACGCGGGACTGGTCAAGTCCATCAGGAGCCTTGATCTTGCGGAGGGCAAGGTTGAGACCATTGAGACTCTGAGGATGGCCAACACATATGATGGAGCGAGGGCCATTGACCAAGTCGATGGAGATTTGACGTTCCTCAGGGAGATGCTCATTGGTAGCCTTGACATGCTTCTCAACTTCAGCAAGGCGCAAGTTGAAGATGGCTAGCATGACGCTAGGGTTGCCCTCGCCATTGCTAATGGAGTCTTTGAGGATGGCTGGGTTAAGAGTAACTTGAGGATAAGTCTCTTGGGCGCGTGTTCCTATCCAGAACAGGAGCCCGAGCGCCTTCTCGGAGTTTTTAAAGAAGCTTTCCTCATCAGAGGAGGATGCGATGGCTACGGCGGAGATGATACCTTGGCTATGCCCAGTGGCGCCTACAAAGTGATTGCGCATCTGCTCAGGAGTCATTCCAAGCACCTTCATTGTGACGTAGTAATGCGCCAGTTGAATAAGCCCGATAGTGGGAAGACTGACGGGAGCAGTGATGAGGTAGTTGATATCAGGGCGGGTCTCGGGGGACTCGAGCCAGCGAAGAACGTTGAGCCCTTTGGAGTGAAGTGCACTGGCATCTGGGCTCAGGGCATGGGTGCAAAGCACATCTGACATTTGGGAGATGAAGGGGGATACGATTCCTCGGTAGGTCGAGAAAAGCTCAACCAGTTCATCAAAGTACTCTTCACTATTTCCCTGGCCACCAAAAACAGCAAAAAGGGAAGCATCCTTGTTGCTGGCAGCAGTGAATAAAGCTGAGGTGGGGGCAGGGCAAGAATCAGGAGAAATAACTTCCTGCTGGGTAAGAACACTTAAGGCATAAAAATAGGCATAAATAACAATGTTTCGATTGGCCAGGGGTAGATGGCGAGTAGCGGCATGCACATCATTCTTCTTGAGAAAGCTCTCTCGCAAGTGAAAAAAGATGGTGCGTACAACCGGGTAAAAGGATTGAACCTCCTCTTCTTCGGCGCGGTCAACAGCGAAACGAAGGAATAATGAGATGAGGTCGATTTGGGTGAGCTCATCATCAGCAAGGGATTCGGGGAGGGGAACGGCTTGGAACTCCTCGCGGAGCTGCTCAGCCGACCCCCAAATATCAACCGGGGTGAGGACGCTCACTTCGATGGCGCCATGTTTTAAATTGAGTGGGCGATACTGTTGCTGAGCATTAATGAAGCTCTGTGCGCGTGAGCGAGGTGTGGTAGACATTTTGATTTACAGCTCACTTGCTAAACGTTGATTATGTTTAGCGTTGGTTTGGTGCAGCAATATTAGACTTACCTTTGTTTTCTTCCGTAAAACTGGAGACGGTTACTGGAACACTACGGCTTTCCTTGGCTTAAGTGTTACTTGGCTGTCGCGTATCGTGATAAGGGGCTGTGGATGGCTAGCATGCTTCCTGAAACCGGGTCAGGGCGATAAGATACTAGATAAACCCTATTCCTGTGGATAAATATAAGATGGTTGAGAATTATTAAAAGAACTAGATAAGACTTACATTCCAGTGACTGTTCAGACTCTGCTATGTTGAGCCAAGTTCGGCTGCTTGCCTTTTGCTGGAAACATTTCAAGGCAATCACCATTGTTTATCGTAGCTTTGATCTTACTTTCGCTCCAAATTCATAAGCTTAACAGCTCTTTAAAGAATTCAATTAGAATGGATAAATATATCAATTGCGGACTCTTATCGCCACCAAATCGAAACGTCATCCGATCCAAACCCAGTTTTTCCCACGCTCCTCCCTATCAGCACTGACTAAATTGCAACCCAATAAGCGCATTATAAATTTAGCCAACTGGCTCCCATCTGATTGCACCTTGGCATAATTGCCATATCTTTTGCGGAGGTAGATAGTGCAGCTCAGATATCGCTCCCTGTTACGGAAGGTTTTAAAAAAACTCGTTATTATCTTCCCACGCATCTCCATTCTACTTCACTGATATCGAACCTAATGAAGAACCCTGATCTATGGAAGCATCCAATTTCCCATGCCAAATCAATCTCCCATCCCACCAAATCAACTAATTAAGTTCACCAAACAACCCTTATTAACCAAACGTGGCTAACCCCCAGCCCGAAATAAATTTATAACCCTTGCCAAGTTAGCCAACAAATTGTTAAAATAAATACCATCCCACATTGCCATATAAAGTATACCCTGCCACGTAAGATGATTAAAAACCATCAATCTTAGAAATCATGTCTCCTATCCACCAAAACTTATTTAGCATAAGATGTATTCCCTAGCTACACTAACTCTGCAAGAAAACTGGATGCCTTGAGTTGGCTGGCTCAGCAATCCTTTGCCCTGATCCAGATATCTTGCCACCACCAGCAACCTACCCATCAACACTGATAAAAAAGGCTTCTTGAGTCTGATTGAAATGTTTAACAAGTGTGATGTGGTGGGCAGGATGCGAAAAGAATAAAGCTGAGCTACACCCGCTGTGCTCTTTCACAGCATGCCGTCTGGGTACACGTCCAGGTATCCTAGCTAAAAACCTTTTTTATTTTTTAAATAAGTGTCCTTATAAAACCATTATCTTGTACTCTAGTTGGTAAAAGGAAAGATGTGTCAGGCTGGCTGCCAAAAGAGCAAAGCACAGCTTTGCTCAGCTTCACTCTTTTAGGCAGCCCGCTGATAGGCGTTTCTAGTCTTTAGCTGTTAAAAGGTGTTTAATGATGGCAGCCTGCTAATATGTGTTTCTAGTCTATAGCTGGTAAAAAGAAAGATGGGTCAGGCTGGCTGCCAAAAGAGCAAATCTGTACTATACTTGGTTTTTTTACATCTGCTCACTGCTATCTTTCTGTTATCCCAGCATAATTTTTTTGATTAGTTCAGCAAAAAATCTAATTTTGTTCTTTATTCTAGTTTTCCAAGATGTTTTAGTGGCTCACAAAGTTATAGTTTTTATTATAAAAGTGATAGTTTTTTTCTTTGTGCAGCTTAAATTAGATAAATATAAGGAGATGATATGCAGCTATCTCTATTGAACTATCAGCAAGGTCCCATTTTATACTTTTATTAAGGATTATACTTTTGACAAATAAGAGATTGGATATTGAATAATTCTTACATTGCCTTGAGGCTATAATACTTTTGAAAATATTTTTATTCTTTTCAATAGAAATTTATAAATTTCAACAGACAAACCAACAAATTTATTAAAAAATAAAGCATATGATATAAATATATGTTTACTCTGGCCTAGCTTATTTAGTCTATAGTCAAAACCATATAATACTCTTTTAAAATTGAAATATGTATGTTTGACTAGTCTATTATATATGTTGTTTTGTTATGTTTGTCTTTCTTATTGTAAATCTAAAATAATTATTTTTATTCTGTCAGGATTTTGGAATATTGACCAATTAACAAATTCAACCAATTAACATGGGCCAGTTATCAATCACTCTTAGGAATGGTTTCAACAAGAATGATGCAGGCTGCGGGCTGCATGATCAATGAATCAACAACCAAATCATATCCTGGCATCAACAAATTCATGCATTGCAATTAATAAATGAAACATGCAATTACTGCTCAGTAATTAGTTTCATTTATCAAGCATCTCAAACATGTTTCTCATAATAATTACTATTCTAGACTTTAATTATATCCTAGAACAAGGGCTGTCATATGGGCCATTATCTGAAACACTTCTAGAAGAGTTCATCATGAAATGGGCTGTCAGGCCAAACACTCTAAGATAAAAGGTTCTGAGCATATTGTATCAGAGTAGCTCTGATTAGATAGAGTATAATGTAATAATCACCTCCGTCAACTGGTAGCCAGTCAGGCTAGCTAGCCCTGGAACATGGCCCAGACAAACAACTACTCCACTTGGACTGAGAGATAGTTGTACAGCATCAGAAAGAATACTGAGCTGTGAAGTTGCCAAGCAAACTTTTTTCACAAACTGCTCACACCCAAGGTTGGGACCAGCTGAGCTGACCTCAATATCAGTTGTTCAAACAAAGAGTTGATATTCTGAATTCTTTTCCTAGGTTGATTCTAATTAAGTAAAAAGCAAAAGGTCATACTATCACCATACAGTATTAATTCTTACAATAAAATATAAAGATAACAAACTATGAACCGTATCCAGAAGAAAGAAGAACCATCCCAAATTCCTTGGGCCTTGGGCCCAGTCAGACTTGCTACTTCTGCAGACAACAAAGTATTCTGGGCTGCAGGTTACGCCAAAGTCACAGGTTATTTGTACCTTTCTAATGTTAGAAGACTTAGAATATCATCTGACAGATAATAAAATACCACAGTCTGCAGATTTTCTGACATGTACCATTTAATTACATTTATAAGTTTATACTTTTTTTATTAATGTCTATGTTAATTGTGGTCATTCTCTAAAAAAAATTAATATTGTCAAAACAGCAGGTTTGACCCGCCAGCAAAGGTTTCAAGTAAACAGGTTCGTAACCTGCAATCCAATTATCCAGTCACTTGAAGCCAAACTAGGAAGTTGACTCAGATTTCCAAATCCAAAAAAATGAACAAATGATGATCCCTTACAGTGGATACCTTGTTTTGGCGCTTGACTCATTACCAGGATCAAGCTACCCCCTTTACCATCCCACTGTGTGATCAACACAATCATGTTCCTGTTATCCATGACTCACATTAACTATATAATCACTATCTCTCAATAAAGATTATTATCTAGTTTCTAAACATTTTTCCCCTTGTAACTCTGCTAGAACAGCACTGTTACAACATTGGTAGCAGAAGTAGGGTTTACATCCTACTTTACCCCCCTCCCAAAATAAATTCTGCCTGTTGCCTGTACTTGTTGCGGTCAACAAATCCTTGAAAGAATCATGTCTGGCCTCTCACTAGACTGGACTCCATACCTGCCGGGTACTGAGATACTGGAAGGATTTGTTCTATACCAGAACTGTGACAAAAATCACAGGATAATAAGAAGCTGTCTCCATGTGGGGAGGAATCACCCACCAAATTCATATAGAGTTAATGATTAACCACCAACGCAGCTTCAGATACCGTTTTGTGAAATTTCCAAATGAGATACTAGGGTTAAGTAAAATAATTAACCCTAACCAAAAGAGCCCAAGATAAATGGCCTATAAGAGAATCAGAGTGTCTTCAGCATAAAATTCAGAAAATTGAGATAGAACATGAGTTTCAGCTTTGATGGTAGGAGGAACAGCTCCGAGATTGACAGGCATTAAATTAACATTTGGCGGCAACAACAGCAAAGTATCGACAGCAGGGCCCCATCTTCTTGTAATAACCTGACTAAGGATTAAATTGTAGGAAATGTAGCATAAAAGGCCAATTACAGGATGCATTCAAATAAAGATTAGACTAAGGGATAATTGATCTTATTGAGTAAATTTTTGGGAGGGCTCAACTCTTAAGAGTTGAAACAGTGAAAATTATTCAATATATACCAAAATTTGATCAAGCAATATTGCCTGGATCCTGGGCTCCTATTTCTTCCACATTTTCAAGTGAGTATCTAGTCCAGGTTACAAAGAACGCTTGAGTGACCAACTTCTAATGACCATGCTGATGAATAATTTTGTATCTAGTGACCCTTAAATTACGTTGATTTATCAGCATCAACTTACAGAGGAGAATTGGATTCAACCAATAAACTGGAGCAGCTATAACCCATTTTTGATCAACCATTTGATTCAAGTCCGTTAAATCAGTCAGTTTTGCTAAAGGTTTTCCAGCTTTCTGAGCTTTCCTACTCGTCCAAATAATCCCCAGCATTATGGAACTTACTGTGACAAGAACATGCTTGTACTGGTACCTGCCTTCAACGCCCTGTCAGCGCAAGGGTTTTTCTAGGAACCTATTATTCTGTCTTGAGCCACAGCCAAGTAAGGAATCATACCTGCCTATGTGGCCCAAAAACTTCAAAGTGCCGACTTGAAACCATTTTTTGGGACCAACAACAACGCCACAGCTTGCATTCAATCTGCCCAAAGTAAACTGGTGCAGATGGAATGCCCACAACACTTCTGGATTGCAAAGATATCTATCCAACATATGCACAATTCAGCACTGGTGGAACAAGTGGCAAAAAGACCATAATGTGAAAGACTGGGACACTTTCAAACAAGACTTCTTGGTATGGTTTGTATTGAAGGACACCACCCTCATGATTATCCGTCAAGTGAAGAACCTGACCCAGACAGGCACCATAAAGAAACTCACACACGCTTATGAAGAGCTCCACTTATGTGCCCCTGCAAATATGGCGTTCAATACTCCAGCCACAAATCTCATGTATTACGGCTCCCTCAAGTCACATGTAATGAGACAGGTCAACCTGGACCAAGTAATCAATCTGCAAAGCCTATATTGCAAAACAGAGAAGGCGGAGCAAACATCTAACGCCCTCCACAAAGTGCAGACTGGAAAAAGAGAGAGACCCAAAGATTCTCACTCAACTGGGCGCACCAATCACCTGCTCCTGGAAACAACAACAACTCAAACCATAAGCCTTCATGTTTGAATGGTCACGGAAACAGGAACAATGAGCAGTCAAATTGTACCCATTTCTGTATCACTGCCCTCCAAGACAATTGCAACAAGGGAAAAGCCCCTGGAGAGCATTAAGTGAGCCAAGCTCTTCCCGCACAATTTTCAACTTGCCCAACAATGAGTACCAACCCAAGGACATGGACCAGTGCCCAATGATCCAAGTACCCTCAGAAGACCTGGTACTTTACACCATTGCCAGACATGCAATAAAATGATGTTCTATCCTTTCTGCTTTTGCAGTTACACAGGCTCAGAACTCCTGGACTCAGGCGCAGACCAAACCCTAGTCAACAGCAACTTTGTAGACAAATTCAAACTGGCCACTAATCCTTTGCAGATTATAAATGTGGTCCTTGCCAACAAACATCACCTTGCTGTGATAAAGGAAACAGCCCCTTTTTTCATCATGCTAGAGAGCCTGCACTCCACCATTCAGGAACCTGCCATTGACTTAACTAAGTTTGATATTGTACTGGGGATAGACTGTCTACAAAGGAATAATCCACATGTAGACTGGGCAACCTCAGTATTAACCATCAAGCGTGAAGGCGTCAATCACAAGATCTACCCTGACTCAGTGGATCAACTCCTGTGTGACCATGTTTTTGTACGCATTACTGAAACCCTGGGAAAAAAGGAAAGCCTCAAGGCAATCAACTGGGACTCCTGCCAGTACAAGATCATACACTTCAAGGACCACCAGGATACATCCACACCTAAGGATTGCAAAATTGTGGCCTGTCATCCTGAAATCTTCAGAGAGGCTCTACCAGGGTTACCACCTGAGAAGCACATACAACACTTCATCCAACTCAAAGGAGCAGTACCTAAGGCACAACCCATCTATCAACTCACCCCAAACAAATACAACACCCTATGTGCCTACCTCAAGGAGGCACTTGAGAAAAGACTTATCTGCCCCTCACAGTCTCCTTTTGGTGCCGCTGTATTCTTTGTGGCAAAGAAAGATGGTACTCTTTGATTGGTCACAGATTACTGAGCCCACAATGAAGTTACCACCAAGAATTGCTACCCACTTTCATTCATTGACGACCTCTTTGATGCCCTGGGTGGCGCCACCGTATTCTCCAAAATTGACTTAACCGTGGGCTATAACCAAATCTGCATCAAGGAGGAATATATACCCAAAACAGTCTTCCACACTAATTGCAGATTGTACAAGTGTGTGGTGCTCAATTTTGGAATGGCATGCGTGCCTTCAACCTTTGTGACTTTCATGAACGAGGTGTTTGATCCCCATATTGGTAAACATGCCCTAGTATACCTGGACAATATCATTGTCTACAGCCCTTTGGTAGAACAGCATCACAAGGACCTGGAAGCAGTTTTTGCTACCCTGGCACAACATAAACTGCTATCTAAGTCCTCTAAATGCCAATTCTTCTTCAAACAGCTGCCTTTTCTGGGACACATAGTTTCAAAGGATGGCATTAAACCATATAACCAGAAAATTCAAACTATCTGTAAAGTGTTACCTCCAAAAGACAATCCAGAATTCTTCACATTCCTAGGAATGGTTGCCTACGTGCAACAGTTCATCCCCAACTGTGGCATACTGACTGCACCTCTGTCTGCCATAAGTGGCATCAAATAAAAAATTTTCTGGACCTCCCAATGTGATTTTTTCTTCAGATTTC